>JAAAKG020149249.1:0-31824 GCA_010014905.2 Druon quercuslanigerum
AAGAATAATCTTACAAGTATCAAGGATGCCATCCTCATCCAGCTTGTAAGGAGGTTGTGAAGGAAATTTTCTCGTCTCTCCGTAGCTCAATTGGTAAGAGCATCAGACCGGAAATCTGAAGGTTCTGAGTTCGGATCCCAGCGGAGATAGAGACATTTTTTTCACAATCTTAGGATTTATCAATATTTTAATAATATTGATAGAGACCAGTAGACAAAAAAATTAACATCTAAAATTAATATTAAAATTAATGTAACGTTATTTCAAAAGATTTAAATCGATTTGTAGCGATTTGAAATAATTTCTAGAGACTGTGAATAATTGTAAAATATTTCCAAGAGTCCCAAAATATCTGTGTATTTTTGTTTAAAGTAATCAAATTTACAACCTTGAACTATTTCTCTTTGTGCTAGTTCTTTCAGTGTGAAATTATTTTGATTTTTAGTAATAAATTATATTTCATAAAGTATGTACAACTTTTTTAAAAACTTACATTATTTTAACGTGTTTTGTCGGGAAATGGGGATTTTAAATAATAATCGTTAGGTTTAAAGGATTAATTACAATACTAAAAAAATGTTATGATCTTATGTTGCGGTTATAATTAATTAATATCTACTAATGCATATTTGAATGTCCTTCAAATAGTATGTCCAACGTTTATCAAACATCTTAACTAATTCCTTTGCCGAAATTAATAAATTGACATTGTTTCTCTATAAAAAACGAAAATAAATGTAATTGAATCAACATTTTTTCAACAAAATGACCTTGAGCGACATTGGGATGTCGCTGTGACAATCTGAAAAATATCTGAGTTCAATATTGAATTGTTAATAAAGAAATTCGCACGGGCCTTGGGCGACCTTGATATATATTTTTTTGATCCTGAAAAATGGGAGGTCATTTTCTCAGCAAAAGGAAAAATTTGAATATATCCTCCCCTTTCGATCTCGCGACTCCTCACATCACGAAACCGCTGAGTGGTATCAATTCTCGGAACGCGCAAATTCAGTTTACGGAAATCCAGGTTCCAGTGTACTGGGTGGAATATGAATCTAAACAAAATTTCGAAGGTTTTAGGTTCCCCTTGTAAGAAGAGATACTTTGATATTTACAACCGGCAAAAAACTGTAATTTGGTATTCATAAATTACTAGATAGTCTGGAGTGGCCCAAAAACTTAAAATTTTAAAATTTGAGGGTGCTCTTTAAAATATGTGTTCATTTTGAAGAAAGAATTGTGTAGTAGAAGTTTATAGAAACACCCATACGGAAGAAGGGTACCCTCGAACCTACATTGTTACGCAATTAGCATACAGTGGGATTCGGTCGGGTTGTCTGAGGGTTCTCTTTGAGCCTCTTTCTCTCATTCATCTTCTCACTCGCGATTGAATAATGCGAACAATAGTTTACCTCTGTTCAAATGTCTGGGTACTTGGTACTCATCGCGTACTCTGACTGCTCCTCGAATACAAAAGGTCCTGCTATTAAATTCGGGTTATGTGCATTTGCAATATTATTTCTCTAATTGCAAATTTATAGAGGAATTCTCTTTACCCACATTCCGTCAAATAAATTTACCAGTTGGCAATTATCATTTTCTCATTTCTGCGATATTGAATGGCATCAAAAGGGGTAATATTCTATACGTCTGGTCAATATCTAGTCGATTAATCGAATAAAAATCTATGTGTGCATGTATTTTATTTATCTTCTTCTGTGAACGGAAATAAGAAAACAGAATTGAAAAATTTCAGATTTGCCAGAAAGATTGTCCATTTTTCTCCATTTGGTCAAAACCTAATGCAAATAAAACGGATACTTTTCGTTTGATCGGCTTAAAGAAACTTACCGCAGAATTGTAGATTTACATCTTCGTCTCCATTCTATCGGAGTTTCCTTGGGTATCGTGTCCTTATAGCGGAGATTTTCAGCTTCAGCGGATCAAAAAATATTCTATGAATTGCTATATATGTTAAAACCTTATTTCAAGTCGATTTCTATTTTACCTTAGTTTTTCTCGTTTGAACGAACATTCAGCATAATAACTTGGTCAGAGAATCTTATTTTCATAGAGATGACTAAGAAACCAAACCTTTCGGAACGGATACCAAGTCTAAGGCTTATATTCATGTCTCTAATACTGATTTACTGAATTTTAATCTCGTGTTGAAATGTGTGTGCCAAGTATTAAATCATTCTTTTAATAGCACAAATACCATTTAAAAAATATGGTATCTAGTGACAATTCGACATATGAAAGTTAGGGCAAATCGAAATTAGCTCAAATGACAAGTGTAAAAAATATACTAACTTTTTAATGGTCAATGTTACGATATTATAGATAATACCAATGTGATTGATAACTCACGGAATTTCAAATCTGAAGTTTGGATCATTTTCACAGTTATCACTTATTCGGATGTAAATTAGTGAAGTCAGCGTCAAAAGTACGCGACCCTCACTTTGAACGCTCACCACTCGTTCAAAAAAAATTGCAGAAAATTATAGGCGAGTACACGTGAAAGCTTAAGGTCTCCCGCGTTGAACGATGTGTTTTTTTATGTTTTTCCAAAAACATTTTTACGCTAGCGCTGATGTAAAACGTGTCCAAAAACGAGGTTTTGGAGGCACTTTTAAAAGCCTCGAATTTCGAGACTTCCCAAAACGAGCTGGAAGTCTAAAAAAATCTGAAAAAATTCACTAAAAAAGACACCTTAAGGAGCGTCTGTGAATTTTTTCTGATTTTCAGAGACTTCCAACTCGTTTTGGGTAGTCTTAAAAGTCGAGGCTAAAAAAAGTTTTTTATACTGCAAACCAGTACTTTCGATAGAAATTAGTTATTTTGAACAAAAGTTTGAAACAATTTTTGTATTTGATCTTTAACGGAATACGCTACATTTTTTACATTTTTTTTATTTGTTTCCTTCCATGTTTAATATAAAACAGCACCTTACTTTACAAAATGTCTATAATTTTTTTTTTAGAATCCGAAAAAAGCTTCGGAAATATGACAATTTAAAGAATAGTTGATTTCATATTTCAAAATAGTGTAGCTCCCAGAATTTTTAAAATTTTCGAAAATCCTTTGGCCGAAAAATATTATCTATAAATTACTATAACTTCACTAAGTTTCATTAAAATCGGTCATATGGCTGCAAGGTCCGAGATTCCTGACCTGAAAAGCGTCAGCGGTGACATTCGTAATCGTAGAAATATGGGGCATGATGACAAAAGAAAAAAACAGAGTTGATGGTGCGAAATGGCATATAAACTTGTTTATTATATATAGAGAGTAAAGAGAGATTCATATAACTTTCAGCACCTGGTGGCGGCCCTACTAAGGGAAATATATTAACAAACCGAAACACCTCTGGAACATATTTTGTACCGCAAGCGAGTACATTTTATCCGAAAGTGGTGATCTGGAAGTGTAGGTAGGAAGAGGCTTGTTCGCATATACGAGTAAGCGAATCGTCGCATTTCAATTCGAGTGAATTTAAGGAGGACTCAACGTTCACCATGCCAAACTATCAGGCATTTCTCTCTTCGATTCCCTCTACGAGTCTACGTGTACCCAGTACCTACTCACGCAAGGTTTGAAAAGTAGTTCTCTTTTATTCTGGCTCTCATCCCACGGTATCCACCTTTTCACCCGCGCGCGTCTCAAGTCTCAAGTCTCTACCATGAACCTCCTAAGACACCCACCTATTTTCTCTTATTCCGGAAGAAAAGCGGCGGATGTCAAGAAACGTCGTTGCTGCAGCACCTATTCGTCCGAACGGAGTCGGCATATATGTTCGCCCTGGGATGAATAAAATATCAGAACTATGGTGGGGAGATCGGATGAGGAGACTGTAATACTGCTTATATGTACATACGTATGATCCTAGGCGTGGAGGTACATGGTGTATTAAGTTATTTAAGGAAGAAGTCGAAGAAATAGGCGAACACGACAATCTTGACTGCCTGCAGCACTCCGAATATCCGATAAAACGCTAGCCCAGATATTTTCTCTGACACATAATACTCTCGACGTTTACCTCCCGCATTCCCTCTGCTCCCCTTCACTCCTTCTTCTCGCTGAATTACACTTTAACTCTTACCACT
The DNA here is from genome assembly GCA_010014905.2 of Druon quercuslanigerum. NCBI lineage: Eukaryota > Metazoa > Arthropoda > Insecta > Hymenoptera > Cynipidae > Druon > Druon quercuslanigerum. Next base: position 4,113 of record JAAAKG020149249.1, read on the forward strand.
TTCTTAGAACAAGACGGAGATCCAAGATGTGAAAGTATTACTGAACAGTATTGTATAAGTTACTTTTTTTGAGTAACTACACTCAATTCCCTAGTTAAGCACGGTTTCGGACATTGGCATATCTCGGAGGAATCCAAATGTAAATAGACAGGGGCGCATGAAAGCTTTTTACTGGATTGGGAGGCATGACGTAACCTGATGCACATAACGAGCGGAGAGTGCGTCCCTGCTGCTTATTTGTTACGCTTCCCTAAAAACAAGCCTCCCTTGCTCCGCACATCACAACATTCAAAGGCCATCAGTTATATAGTGATATATACTTAGGGTCCTTATCTCGGGTACCTAGTTATATTTACGTTACTTGTAACTTTAAGTTACCTAAACAGTTACTTGTTCACATTCTGCATTTAATAATTTAAAAATCAAAATAACTGAAATGGTAAGTCATAAAAAGTTAATTTAAAAAGAAATACTATATCATACTATACTATATAATTAATAGACATGAATTCAGAATATTCTACGGTATCAGATTCGGGAGAAGTTTTTTCCCACAATTAAGCTTTCGACTTTCGAGTGAAAAAATAGATAAAACTACTAATTGCGTGACTGTAGATAAGAATGCCTATAATTGTTGCAGCTTAAAATCAGTCCGATTCAATTTATTAAAATTCTTGTAGATTTAAAACTCTATTCTGAAATTGAGGTAACAATTTTGCGCAATAGTGCCTTATACACCGAACTCTCGCTTTCAGTCCAGTGTCGCAGCTTGCCTGCAAATAGTGAATGAAAATCCTTTGGTCACAATTGGGGTCACATTTGGAGTGCATAATATTACACAGTATATTCAAATGAGTACTCGCGCACGCGGCCCTTCCAAAGCATTCCGAGGCGGGAGTCGCATCCGTCTTTCGCCCGGCCCCATGAGATACTGGGCGTGGGCCAGCAGTTCTAGGAAGGCCGAGAACGGTGGAAACGAATTGAAGAGTTTGTTGTATGTTTCAAATTTCTCACAAAACCTCTTTTATATGATTCCATTTGAAACGCTTTAAATTCCTAACATTTTAAACAAAAATCTTGTATTTTCAATTAAATAGATGGCTCTTCAATAAAGTAGTTGAATTTCCAATCAAGAAAGATTTTTCAGTGACATTTTTTAACCAAACGGTTGCATTTTTAATCCCTCAAGATGATTTTTTACCGAAAGAAATCAATTTTCAAACCAAAAAGAACACTTTTGAAAAAAGGGTAGAATATTCAAGTGGTTTAACAAAATACATGAATTTTCCAAAAAATAGTTGAATGTTTGTACGGAAAATATTAATTTTTATCAAAAAAGTTAAACTTTAAACAAATATTTAAATTGTATACCATTTTTAAACTCAATAGACAAAGAAAAGTTAAATTTCTAACAATAAAGTACATTTTTAATGAAACAGTTGAATTTTCTATCAAAATATTGAAATTTTCTACTAAAATTATGAACCTTTATTCATGCAACTGATTTTCTAACAAAGTAGTCCGGCTTTTAATCAAATATTTAAATCTTAAACTAGAAAATACGAATTTTCAAGAAAATAGCTGAACCCTCTGCAGAATTTTTGTTTGCTAACAGAGGTGATTTTCAAACTAAGACCAATACTGTTCAACAATAGTGTTGAATTTTCAATAAAATTTTTTAATATTTTTCCACCAACAAGTTGAACTTTCTACCATAATAGTCCAAAATACATGACTTTTCAACCGAACTAGATGACAAATTCCACGAATCTCTTGAATTTTCAAAACAAAAAACGCACTTTCTACAAAAAAAAGTTGTTTTCTAAACCGAAAATATGAATTTTAAAGTAGAAAGTTACTTTTTAACCAAATAATTGAATCTTCTACCACAATATACAATTATGCGTGGTATGTTTTTAGAACGTTATTTGGCCTGACTTTGGGCGTTTTTAGGGCGTTCTAAAAACGTCTTGGGATATTTTTGCCCACTGGGAATGCATTAATTTTTAAGCATGTAGTTAAATTTTCAACCAAAAATAGATGAAAATATTAAAAGAAAAATATAATATGTTATATTGCTTCAACTAAAAAAGATGAAGTTTTAATCAAATATCTGAATCCTTAATCAAAGGAGAATAATTTTCTACCCATCATAACTAACCCATAAATCTCTCTTAATAGAGTATACAAGAAATACAAAGTAACTAAAATTAAAGTTCTAAGTTCATTTTTAAAACAGTACAAAGTTACCCTGAAAGTTACAAATAACTTAGTATTTCGGTGACTTGGTTTTTCTTATGGAGAAATTTGGAAAACTTTATTTTTATTTTAATATGAATGTAGGCAATTTTGGATAATTTCGGATATTTTTTACACTTTTGGATATTTATGGCAAACATGTAAATGACCAAAAAGTTTAGAAATATGAATTAAATCTAAATTTGTAGCAAGATTCCAGATTGTTTCTCCTTTTTTTCGACTGTTGTTGTATAAATAAATTTTCAATAAAGTGGAACAAGGAATTTTTGAAAATAATAAATAATTTAATGTTATGACATAGAATTTTAGTAAGTAAATATAATTTTGAGTATCGAGCAGGGAATGTCTGTGAAGAGTTAAAATTTTTACTTTGGAGCAGGGAAATTCTGAAAAAATTATAATTTTTTCTTTTAACAGCTAATTTTGACCTTAAGCGGAAAATTTCGAAACATAGTTTTCATTCTGATTTATAAATAGGAATGGAACAAAAAATTCCTATTCTAACCCCAAATTCGCAAGAGTTTGAAAATTACATGCTGCACATCAGAATTTGGTTGAATTAAAAAATTTTTTTTTGCAAATAAAACTTAGGCAGGACTTAAAACTACCTTCCTCCAAATTTTAGAATAAGGGAGTTACTATACTTCTGATTGGGATCACGGAATTCTTGGACATAAACGTAATTTTTACTTAGAATAGGAATTTTCGTAAATAATTATAATAATGTAAACCTTAAGACAAGAATTATAATTTCTACTTTAGTTTCAATTTAGAACAGGAAACTTCGTTAAGAATTAAAATTTGCACTTTCGAACAAGGGATTTCGTAAATAATTATAGGTTTTTCTTGGAAAAGCTTATAACTGTCATTAGTCGGGAAATATTGGAAAATAATTTTAATCCTGTTTCATAAAAAGGGAATTAACGAAAGGAATCCCTGTTCTAAGTCAGAATTGAAAAATTCATAGTTCCAAATCAGAATTCGTTAGAATTGAAAAATTTTTTTTTTGCAAATAAAAACTTGCCAGAATTTCAAACTACCATCTTTAAAATTTTAGAAAAAGGTAGGTACTATATTTCTGAATTATAATAAAAAATGTTTTAAATAAATATAATTGTAATTTAGAACTTTACGACAAGGAGTTTTTGTAAAGAATTATAATTTGACTACGAAGAGTCAATTTTTTACATGGAAGAGTATTTTGAAGACAAAAAATTTAGTTCTTATTCAGAAGAAGAAATTTAAAAAAAAATCACGATTGAAATCATTTGTCGGATAGACACCCTGATTCTTTTTAAAAAGTATTAAAATTGTCGAATGTTCGTCCAGACTTTGTTATTGTTGATTAATTCATTAGTTAATTTTCAATACATCACGCTTTTTTATAAATCTCGTTGAATGAATGATAATATGACAAGAAAAAGTGAAATAGTGATACAATAAGCTAATATTACTTCTTCTTCATATCATCTTCAGTCATGACGAAAGTTCCGACTTTTCACTTATTTCTTCATAAACCTCCCATCCTTCTTCTTTAGCGCAAACGGAATTATCAAGAATTTCCTTCCGTCGTACGTATACGTTCGCGCATTCTTGCCAGATAAGGATTTCATTTCTCCGGAGAGTTTCATTAAACGGCAATTAAGTTCCTTCACCGCACCGCGCTACTCGTAGAAACCCCTATAGCTCGAAAGACGGGTGGTTCTTGCAGGGTATCATTATAAACCGATCGCTCTTTGCCTCCTTCCTCACTCTGCTCTACCGACCGAGACTCCAAGCCCTTTGGACTTTCGCTTCCCTTCTCCCTGTTTAGCCCCTGCCGTTAACTCTTTGCCTCTTTTTCCTTTGGTAACTTATGACGCGGGGATTAGATTAACTTTTGAGCGCAAAGCCTGTTTATACTGGTACTTCTCAAGTTCTCTCTTTCCTTCCTGTCAATGGTTCTTGAAAGGGTGACTATCTTATTTAATTGACTTCAGCTTTTAAAAAGCAGCAGGTTACCTTTCTCTTTATAAATTAATATCGTCTTAAATAGAGACAGCTGATAGGTTTGCAATCATAATTGCATAAGGAACGCAGAACAAACTGAGAGTAAGAAGCGTTACTGGTAATTGGTGAAGTGGGGTAAGGCCAGCAGGAAACTGCAGCTAAACTAAATTCACTGTGGCGCCACGAAGATATTTTTTGCAGCAGGCTCGTTACAGGCAGCACGTTACAACTCATAACGCGCTGCTTCTAACGTAATCTGCCGGAAAAATTTTCGAGTTGCCGCGATGAGTTTACCTTAGCCACAGTTACCCTGCTGACTGTTGCCCCACCTCGTCCATTGTCGGCAACGTTTCTTACTCCCAATTTGCCTCTGAGAAGAGAAAGGGAGCCTTTTTATAATACAGTTTTTTGAATTCTCATTAAATTATCCTAAATTGATTTTAAATTCTTTGATATTCTCTTGAATATTTTAATTTACCCTGCAATTGTTCTAAATTCATTTAAATTCAGTGTTTTTAATTCCCTTAATTCTTTTCTCAACTCATTTCAAATTTAAAGTACTGTTTAAAGTTAAAGTTTTGTTTTTTAAATTTATCCTGAATTCGTTAAAAGTCATCTGAAATTATTACACATAAATTTCATTGAGCTATTTTTAATTGAAGAGGCATATTGGTCACATTTAGTCAATTTTAGTCACTTTTTCGGTTTAAATAGTTTTTTTTTCCAGGAAAATTAGGCTGTTACATCCCCGTGCATTCCTTGTTTATTTTCAAACAGCAATAATTTTATCAAAACTTCGTTGTTTAGTCTTCTCCTTCTCGAGTTCCTGCCGTACAAAGCAATCTTTTGAAAACTAACTGCCATAAATTGAATAGTCAAGAAAAATAGTTGAAAAATCAAGAAAATTTATTGTCACAAAAAACTAGTTTCTTTGAATAGAAAAAATATGCCTTTGGTCAAATTCTGCCTACGATTTCTTTTAAACAAAAAATGTTCATTGATTCAAATAAGTTTTTTTTTCAGTGCATGATACGCGAGGAAGGAAGTCGCACGCGATGATCGTTACAGAGTGAGATTCTTAATAAACTATTAAATAACTCCTTCCTTGGTGTGTAGAGATTTTGAATTGAGAAAGATCCTCTTTTCCTCTCCACTTTTCTATACAAGTCTATGGATGGCCCATAACTTTGTGGTCCCCGTCTCAGACTCTCACCTAGTCTTTTTCATCTCTGCGGAGCATTCTTATCTCGGAGACGCCTTTATATCGTAATTACCATTTTTATCCTCGCTTCGTGCTACGTCTCGGCGGCGTCTCCAACCCCTCCCTATACCGTTCTCCCATCGGAATTCATTAAAGTCTCTGGAGCATTCTCGCTTAACTAGAAGACTTTTCTTTCTTCGCGCGTCTTTCCTCCCGAAAGATTTTCGAGCTCGCGAACAGGTAGTAGACAGCGAAAGAAGTGCGTACAACGTTATTAACAAGGATACTGATAACGATACGATGCAGTTTCCACGTGGCAAGTTTTAACTTTTAGACGCTACCCGAGTGTTAAGTTGAATTGATCTTGAAGAAGGGAATGGGGATGCTAGCTCATTGTGTGAGAAGAAAAGTCAAGGGAAGAGAAGAGATCTTCTCCGGTTTATAATTTTAATGCTATAAGTTATGTGAGAAAGTCGCTTCAGAAATACAGCAGTAAGGCACTTTAGTTAAGAGTCGTTTTACTTTTTTATATAAAAAAAGTGTAAATAAAACAAAGTTGGACAAATCAAGGAAATGCGACACCTATACTTCATTATTGAAGAGAAGCTTGTAACAAATAGACTTGCTGGAGTAACTTTTGTAACAACTTATCTGCAACAAAAATGTATATCGCCCCTAATCCATTTCGAATCTGGCAGGTTCTTTACTTCAAATCGCAGAATCTCTCAACGACAAAAGCTTTTTTTTAGAATAAATCGGGCGAAACGAATTTTTTTGATTTAGGAACAAAATATTGCAGATATTTTTTTGTTTGGTTAATTTTATGTCGTTGACATCAAAGTGAGCCTCACCCTCTCTGCCATCCCGCAGCCTCCTTTAGCCAGGCCGTAATGCTAGACAGTTAGGTTGAGCTGGACGGAGACGTCCTTCTGAACTCATTAGTCATATTATCTTATGTTTCTATCGGATTTGTTGCAAAAAATGTCTTGTCATAGCGTCAAATCACATGCTTTCAATTTTGATTTTCTCGGTTCAAGATAATTGTTTTGGATCCAACATTGTTTATTTTTATTTAGCATCCATATGTCATGGTACAGTGCTTTTATTTTTTTTTTAAATTAAAAAGTCAATTTTAATCGCCATCCAACGCCGACTTTGGAGACCTATAGAATTCTCATCTTAAAATTCTCGATCGATTTTCTCAGAATTGGCTAACTTTTTACAGTAAACTTTTTTTACCCGTATATAAATACTTAAAACCTAGACCGCATGTTGTTTTTTTATGTTAACTGAAAATTTAATTTTTCATCGCAATCTACACGGAAAGTATTAGTCGCTTAAAAATTCGTTGACTTTGTGTATTAGTCTGGGATACGAAAAGAAGTCGAGTAAAGTTTTGAAACCTCCTTGTGGAGGAATGTAATCAATAATTATTTGGACATTATAGAACATTTTAAAAGAATTAAAAAATGTTAATTGAAGAGTTTTAATAAACAGCGGTATAAAATTGGCTCGGCAGTCGCTGAAAATGCAGAACGCAAGGGCGTTATATGCTCTAACCCAGTTGACGAAAGTGTCAGCGACAGTCGAAGAAAATCTAGAAGGCAGAAACGAAAAAAAAAATTATTCATAGCGTCACAAGTTCAACACACACCCACGTTTCTATGCATACCCGTGCACTCTCAAACAAACACACGCACAATGTTTTTGCAGCACACCCGACTTTTTGACATATACTATAACGCAAACCTATACTAAACTAACCTAATACTACCACATATAACGCTGTATATACTGACGGACTAACGCAGTTTTGTACTCCGAATGGCGTATATCTAGTATGAAAGGCCCCGAGAATGTCTCACTGTTGAGAAAACGTGTGTAAGCCAAATTTGATTTTAGATGTAATTTAAAAGTACTTAAAAATATTATAGACACGAAAATATTAGAAAGCTTATTCAGTTATTCTTTCAATTGTAATGCAATTTAGAATAACAACCGCAGGATTTCGCCGGTAGCAGGTGCTAATCTGAACAAAATTGCACACGATTCCAGCTAAAACGCGGTAAAATTTCAGCCATAACCACGTCTCACGAACGTGAGATAGGTGGTTACAGTCTGCAACGAAATGAATAAGGCGATCCGCCAAACGTTTCGTGCACCCTACGGAAACGGAGCGACCCAAGGTCGTCCGCCTTCTACATTTTCTCCGCAAGTGCTTTAGCATATTGTTAACACGCAGGGATGCTTTTCAGGCTATTAACCAGTGACAGTTTGGTACCTCCAAAAGCGCCGATGATAAGGACGATTAATTTAACAGATTGTTCCGGGTACCATCGTCGCAACTCCCTTGCAAGGTCTCTATACCTCTTTTTCTTTTCATTCTCCTTGGCTATGATGTTTTTGTCAGGTGGTGCCGAAAATTCGATAACCAACAAGGTTTGCTTTTCGAAGACAAGGAGAACTATGTCAGGCTACGAGTGCGCAGCAGAAACAATTGGCATGAGTTGGGTAACTAGATAGTATGTGTCCTAGATGCTCGGGAAGTGCGTGGCACGCCCTGCAACTATCATCGGAAATGTCTTGGATCAAAATGTAGAGACGGTATGTTAAGGTGGAAGTTACACCGTCTTGACATGCCAAAATGAAAACCTCCGTGCCCGACTTCAATCCGCGTGATTTAAGGAAAGCAGAAGTTAGCTCACACGCCATTGACTGATACTCCACACTTCTGTAGAAGATGCTCTGCATCCTCTTATTGAGAAGCTGTTCCCGGATGTTTTTCTCCTGTGCTTTCTGAATCCGGGCTTTCAGAAGTGAGTACTCGAGATAGATAGGATTTAATGCATTTTGCTCACTCCTGATACTGAAGTTAAGTCCATGGAAACACTCCAAATGACGTTTATATCTGCTTCGGAAAGTATCCTTTATAGATGTCACATCCTGAATGCGGCTCTGTGGCACGCCTAGGTATGTATAAGTCTATCCTTTCCAATTTCCTGAGTGTATCGCTCGACAGTCCCTTGAGCTAGATGTAATTGCTCTTTATTTTTGGCATAGATCTTAAGATCATTCATGTGGCAATAATATGAGGCAAAAGAGGAGTGGACTCATGGTGTCGCCCTGAAAGACACCTCTCTGGAAGGTGACCTTGTTAGTTGTCACACGATTTTTTCCAGGAATCAGCTTTTCCAAAGTGACATCAATCTCTCTATGCACCTTTCGATTTGCGGATAAACCTTTAAGCTTCCCAAAAGAGAGCTGATACGTTTATGGCAGGTCGAATCGAAAGCTTTTCGGTAATCAATCCAGGCCATCGATAGGTGACGCTGGTAGGATGCTGCATCTTTGCAGACACATCTATCGATAAGCAGGTTCTCCCGACATCCTGCTACGCTTTTTTTAGCCGTGTTGCTCATACATTTCTTCACACACAGGTCCGATTGCCTGAACAATTCTATCGTTTAGAATAGCTGTGAATATCTTACGCAGTGTGTTCAGACAAGTGATTGGCCTTTATTTCTTTAGATCAGCTAATTTGCCCATTTTCGGCAGAAGTACTGTGCGCCCTTCCACTAACCACTCCGGAATTGTTTCTTCCGACTTAAAATATGAGCTGAAAATACGGGCCACATGCTGATGGGTTGAAGGAAACTTCTTCCTCAAGTGTTGTTATGAGGGCATCGAAGAGCTCCTTGAAGCTATTTATGTTCTCTGAGACTTGGTCCAGTCTATGTTGCACTTCGTAGACTTCTCCAAAATACTTCGACCTCCTCTGGTGTGGGCGGGTGGTCGACAGCAACTGGGGAGTCTTGGAACAGCCCCACGTCTCTCCCCGATCTATGCTTCTCTTAGCGTTATATAGTAACAGTATTCTCTCAACAATATGCTGCCTGATGGTCAGCAGCTTTGATTTGTTAAGTGTGTGATAACGGATCCGGAGTTCGCGCGCGAACTTTCGAACCTTGGCGGCAAAATTCCTGTTAGATATTATATAGTCAATCACACACTGAATGCGGGACGCGTACTGTCTTGCCCAGCCTATCTTTATGGCGAGTTCGCATCCTTCAAAGTTCTCGCTGCATTATACACACAACCTTTGATAGTCCAGAGATCGGATTCTTCGGAAAATTGTCCACGAAGCTCTTCATCGATTTCAGCCAGCTCTTCAGGCTTGGGATAAACCTGGATGTTGATGTTTCTGTAGCTCATAAAGCATCGCTCGTTCTCTATAGGATGCCTGCCCGCGGTTGGTCTTAGTTTCACCTCTCTTTCTCTGCTGCACCGACAATGTTTTTTCAGTATACCCGACTTTTTAATTTATACTATAACGCAAACCTATACTAAACTAACTTAATACTACCACATATTATGTTGTATACACGTATACGTGGGTTAACCGTGGGGTGAGCGTGGATTAACCATGGACTCAAGATTGGGTCAATGTTCACCCATGGTCGTCTTATGTTTATGAACAATGGGTCAAGCATGGCTAATGGCCTCTCTGCCATGCTTTGCCTACGATCTAACGTGATTTGGTTGTACATGAACTTCAGCAAAATTTCTCAAGATGGATACAATCTACTAAATACTAATTTTTCCTCACTTTTTAGAAAGGATTGGTGGATAAATATTTTCTTTTATTGGACTTTGCGCAATTTTTTACGAACCCGCGTAAAAAAAGTTTTGCACGTCTGTTTCCCATGCTTAGGACACGCTAAACACAATTAGCCTGCGTTAAAAATGTAAATCTTATGTTTGCCAATATTCTACACTTCTGTAGGTGGTAAGTTCACTATCCAGGTGCACCGGATGACACACCAAGTAGCTTAACACGTATTCTATAAGAACTTTTTCAAAATTGAAATTGTTCCAACAACCAAAATAAATGAAAATGGTGAGTCGCCGACACGGGTTCACCGGGAGGCGCACCAGTTAATTTTGCACATATTCTGCGAGAATGTTTTTGGAACTTAAATTGTGCCAACTGCCAAAGTAACTACCAATGATAAGTCGACAATCCGGCTGCACCGGATCGAGCACCAGCTACTTTAATACGTATTCTATGAGAGCTTTTTTGAAATTCACATTTCGTGAATAACGAAAACAATTCCAAATGATGAGTCAACGATCCGGGTGCATCGGGTCGCGCGCCAGCTATCTTTGCACATATTTGACGAAAACTTTGTAAGAACTTTAATTGTGCTAACTGCCAAAATAACAAACAAGGATGAACCGACGATCCGGGTGCATCTGATCGAGCACCAGGTAGTTTAATACTATTTAATACTATGTAACTAGTTTTTCGTTTATAATTGTTTAGCAATAAGATAATCGGAGTCTTAAATCTCATAAATTCCTTTACTGCGAGTCAATTGGATAAATATTAAGAAAAAATCAAATTTTTCAAGAATCTTTTTGAATTGAAAATTTTCTAAATTATCACGTAAAATTAGGTAAATATACTGTTATTATACTTATTTTTTTATTTTTCAATTTTCAGCTTTTGAAAATTTATAAAAAAGAATTTCGTACTCAAAATAACTATTAAATATCTTATATTTATATAATTTTACATGAGAATTAAATAAATGATGTGTGGAAATTAAAATCACCATCCAAAGATGAAACAAAAGTCCACTTTCAAGCTGAAGTATTCCTGAATTGAGACAGAAAAGTTTTGATTAAAAAAATTTATCTACGTTATGGATGTGGAAGTTGCCAAGGTCAAAGTGGAACTAATCTAAAATTCGAGCAGGCTCGGCTATACTCGGAAAAATTTAGTCGCTTAAAATTTAGGAGATTATTTGAAGAATCTTGCACAAAGGGAAAAGTCTTCAAACGTTTCAATGACTTTGAAGAAATAATAGAAAGCTATTTATGAAATGTAGAATAAAGTCAACCAATATTTAAAAACTGAGTCACGGAAAAAAGTAGGGTAATTCTTATGTAAAATTATTTTATAAACTAAGCATTCTTCTCCAAGAAATACTCCAAAGGTTAACAATATTTAAAAGAGTTTCTCTAGAGTTTACATGACAGTGGGGGGATTTGAAAGAGATAGGATTTAAAACATAATTTTGTACTTTATACTAAAAAGTTTATCAGACCTTATATTGTTTTAAACGGAGTTTTACATTTTTTGCATAAAAACGGTTTGACGAAAATTTTTATAAGCATTGTATTTTAGACTATAAAGTCCTTTCTTCTGGTGTAATCATCACCAGCAGAAACAAACTACGTGATGGATACCAAAAAATTGCATGTAATTTTAAAGAGGGTGGAAAAAAGAAATAATATTCTAAATAACTTGCAATTTCCTGTCAACTGAACTATTCTTCTTTTCATAACCTTGAAAACATTTTTAATTTTTGATTTCGGTGTTTAACAACGTTTAACATTTAAGCTAAATTAAAATTTAACTTTTTTAAATTTATTACTTTAAAAGCGTACAAATTTGGAAAGCCTAAAAGTTTGTAAGTTGAAGAAATTAGAAATTTTAAATAGAATATATTAAAATTATCTATATTTAAGTTTTAATTTCATAAAAAATACTTACTAAATGTGATAAATTCATTTAGTAAAACAAACAATAAAATTATTTATTAAAAAAATATTAATACTTTTCAAAGGAGTTTGGTTAAAAAGGTTATTGAACAAAATGGTCAGTATATAAGTGAATAGAGTGTATTCCATATATCAATAAATCGAGCTTAATTTACTCCTAAAAAGCCAAATTAGTTTTCTAAAAACCCAATAGTGTAAGAAATACTAGCGTTATCAGATGGGTCGCGCCATGCAAACTTCTTCCACGCGGGTGTTTGGGAAAATTGGGTTATAGTGGTCGAGGGCTATAACCCAATTTTCTCAATCGTTGTGGGGGTCTGGGTTGTGGGGATCTGGGGTTATATCCACATACAACAAGCTGTAGTAGACATAGTTTTGCTACTTTTAGTCCCTGGGCAAATATTTTTGTAATAAAAATGATATACGTGAAAAGTGAAATTTTTCATATTTGAATCCGCCACATCTCGGTCGTAAAAAATCGTATCGAAAACATAGGGGTGGCATTTTGAAGGTGAAGGGTAGTTTTTTACGGGGCCTCGAATGCATCAAAATAACGTGTTTTTGACCCTTTTAGGTTAGAATATCTCGAAAACTGAGGGTGTTGGAATTTTTCGAAGGTCGGATTCGGATTTAGCGCAGCAAAAGCCTTCGGGCACAATAGGTCTGGTCTCTGGTTCCGGATGTTTGTCAAATTTTGTCGGCCTACGTAATTAGTGATTTCTAAAATTGTACTGTAGTTCGAGTATTGAAAATTGAACAATGATTGATTTTACTGGATAATTGTAAATTTGTTCAAAGTTAAACAATTTACAGATAGTAGCATTAAAAATTTATCCGTTGCAATTATTTGGAATTTAAAAATAACTTCAAATTAATTTATAGGATTTGAAATTCAAAATATTTTAACATTTACATTTACAAAATTTTATTTAATACAAAATTTTCAATCTTTCAATTGTTAATATTTGTAACGTAATACTGCTTGAAATGATATAATTTTGAACATTTACAACTTTGTTGATCTATTCGTTCAATCAGAGCATTAAAAGTTTTAGCATTGATTTATACTTCTTAATCAGACATCTATACAATGTTTGAGTTCGAATACTTAAAAATTTGAAGTTTAGCAATTTAGTGGAATTTAATTTAAAATTGTTTACTTGAGAATTGTTCAAAGTGTTCATTTTATACGCGTAAATTATTGACTATTCAAATTAAAAATATTTTTAAGATTCAATTTAAACAGTTTGTCCTTCTAAAGATTTGCACTGTGTTTCAATTTGAAGTTCAGTTTTGATTTGTCCAAATGAAAAAAATTTGTATCTATGAGTTCAAATCTTGTAATTTCAATTGTCGTGAACAATTTTTGCGAACCGTGGAAATGACCGGAATTTTTTCAGTGGCCAAAACAGCTACTCTGTTTTAAAAAGGAAGTGTCTTGCCTTCCCGAAATTCGGGATATCTCGTACAATATTTTTCATGCCCTAGGCTAGTCGTCCCGAATTTTCGTGACGAGTAGCCCAGCCCTTTTTCCAACTACACCAATTTTTCAGGAAGACTAAACTCAGCCTTTAAAACAAAGGGTTAGTATATTCTTACTTTAGCTCCTTATCACTGATATATTGCTACTTTCATATTTTTTAAAAATATAAACGATAATTGAAAACTTCGTTAATACGTTATATTCTGAAAAGATGATTAAATTCTTGTCAGCAAATTTTATGAATTTACTACGGAATACAAAATTTCCAGAAGACTTTATTAATAAATTTAATTACGGGTAGTTCTATGTACCATCACATGATTGAATATCTGCTCTTTAAACTGAAAATAAAAATGTTCGAGTTGCAAAGCGGCCCGAAAATTGATAATCGATATCTGCGCAATTTTTATGAAAATTGCATCCACTTGCGCTTGTATTCTGCTAAAGAGGTGGCGACATCCAGTAAATGGAAGGAAAGAGACGAGGACGCTTATGTTTTCAAAAGGGTATTTATGACGACCGGTCGTATCAGCGTAATGGAATTAGAGAATAACGAGCCACTTTTCTCAGCTAGTAGCATTAACCGATAAGATGCTCTACCATTAAAAATACCTATTTACAGTCTCAAAAAACATGCGAGGTCGCGCTTATGCTAATCACTACTCAAGTAGTCAGGATCGTTTCGTGATATCAAAACCCGGACTCGTAATTAAGTGCTGCCTTAACAAATCGATTATTGTTTACTTCCGTGTTAAAGAGCTTAATTAAACTAAGCTTATTAATTCATTTTGTTATTGTAATACTTGCTGGTACTACTTGCTGGTAACATTTTTTTAAAGTTTGCACACTCTATAAAAACTTGTAGTTTCTAGTAGGATTATTTTTTGAAATTCTACCATTTTTTGAAACTGAATGCAAGCATGAAGAGCATGTGCATCAAAATAAACGCAAATAAAACAAAAACTATGGTGTTCGAAGGAAAGAGTGAGAAAACAATATGCAACATTGTATTGAATGATGAGAGAATTGAACAAGATGATCAATTCGTATTCCTTGGTAGCTTATTGACTAGAGACGGCAAGATATACTAGGAGTTAGATAGACGCATAAACGAAGGTAAGAAGGTTATTGGTAGAGCAGGGCCCCTTATCTGAAGTAAAAATATATCAAATAAGGCTAAATGGCAATACATAATTCTATATTTGTACCGACCGTACTATACGGCAGCGACACATGGACCTATCAAGAAGACGATAAAAGTAAACGTAACGCGATTGAAAAGAGATTCTTGCACATAATATGCAGGATAACTCTGATGGAGATTATTCTCAAAGAATGTGGTGCAGAAGAGACACTATTTGACACATGAGAAAGAAATCGGTTAAGATGGTTCAGACATGTTGAGAGAATCAAAGTTGAACGACTAACGAAACAAGTGTATCAAGGTAAAGTAAACGGCAGCGTGCCCAGAGGCAGACCACGGAAAGAATGGTTAGAATGTGTGAATGACACCCTAGTGAGAAGAGACATAAGAAGCCACAGAAACACGAGAGCTTGCATGAAAAAATGCATGGACGTGAGAGAACCTAGAGCATTATACCAGGACAGAAAAGTATGGCGGCAAATAGTTAATAAAAAGAGTGTCAGTAGAGTGACGCGTGAAACAAAAGACCTTGGATACTAATGGACCCAAATGGGGAACCTCATATGACGACTTTGTGAGGATCTTTACTGAGGTAATTGCTAGAGAGATTGATCAGCAACCTGGGTCGGGGCAGTGTTGCGGAATGAATCTGTTATTTAAATAAATAACACGAGAGTTCTAGATCAATCTAAAAATTCTATAATCCCTTCCACGCTTTACTCCCTTCCCCACCGAGTCAGTCGCGCCTAACCCGGCAAGGAAACGGCCTAATGGTATAATAAAATAATAATTTTACATCATTTGTAATATTCACAGTGTAAGCTCTGAATTTCTTATCACTTATTTTTTAACTATACAACCTGTGATACTATTAATTCAAAACTTAAGTTTTTTAAATTTAATCACTTAGTGAAATACTTTTATGAGAGGTTTTTCCGAAACTGTAAAGGTATTGGAAAATTCAGAAAATTCTAGCTGCGATTTCAAATGATAAGAGCCTTTTCCATTTTACTTACATTCCTACATCTTCTCGCTCGGATTTTATTTATCTATCGAAGCTGCAACGTTTCAATAAAATCAAGAATAGACAATTCTGTTTTCTCAAATATATGTGTGTACGTATAGAAATAGTACCCTCTTTAAATTCCACGTGGGCTCTGGGCTATACTCTTGATTTCTTGCTGAAGTTTCTAAAATGTTGATTCACTTGTAATTTGAATTTACCAGGAGAAAATGTTATTATTATTGACCTTATATAATTGAAATAACTTGTTAAAGCTCTGCAAATTATATGTATAATGAAAAATACAAAAACCTTAGTTAAATCAGGATTTTACCGTTTTAGTTGCTGAAAATCTTCCAAAGATTTTTCTAAACAGATTCTGAGTGCGAGGAAGTTTTCCAAACAATGTTAGGATAACTTTCAGAAAATTCATGGGCATAATACGTTTTAATATATGCTCCTTGTAAATTATATAAATTCGGAAATTATATTATTTTTGCTGCTATATATGTTAAATGTTCTAATGGTGCAATAAAATAAATAATCTGAAGGTTTCAACTAAAGCTCGAAAGAAAACTGACATGAACGAATTTGTAACAGTTACCTGTAGTATTCAGGTAAAATATTTTCCTAAGTTTATCTTGATAGCTTAGACTGTTCATTGGGCCCTGCAAAATAAAAAGAGATTTTTTTTTAAATTTCAACTTCTCATTTTTTTCTATTTGAAGTATTTCAAGTAGAAGCTGTGACCTTAACCCCCTCCCATCCACTCAAAAGACTACGTAATTTATGTACGGTCCTCATACAGTTAAAAGGATGCGGTAAAAAATTGCCAACTCATTTGTTACCACATGCCATTTTTGCTAGAAGGTTCGGCGAATAAAGATCAGTAATATAAGGGTGTTATAA
This sequence comes from Druon quercuslanigerum, assembly GCA_010014905.2. Lineage (NCBI taxonomy): Eukaryota > Metazoa > Arthropoda > Insecta > Hymenoptera > Cynipidae > Druon > Druon quercuslanigerum. The sequence goes on from JAAAKG020149249.1 coordinate 20,668, forward strand.
TCGTTAAAAGACTACCCTCAATTAATTTTACACGAAATAAATTTATCCGTAAAAAAGTTACGAACTTCTCTCGGATACGAGAACAATGAATGACATACCGAATATCAATTCTACAAAATATGTATGGCCCAATTTCGCAGTTTTTTTACAAACAGTTCCTGACAATTTCAGCCCTAAATATAAAGGGGAAAAATTTATTTGTGTCACTTAATTTATATCATTTATAAATGCGCAACTCTGAGGATTCGAACTCTGCAAGACAGCTAACTTACCAGCCTTTTTTAACGCAAACCAAGAGTGCGGTGAACACGCGAAGTTCTCGAGGCCATACAATATGGATTTTATAAGACATTAATGGCAAAAATAGTAATGAACGGTTTTTAAATTTTTACATTGAGGTCGTCAATTCTTTCTTAAATTTTTCAGATTATTTACGAAAATCCATCAATACGCGATAAAGTTTTCTCGTTTCCGAGACAAACTAATACAGTAGGGGCCAAAATTCGAGGCCCCTCAATTCTTTTGAATGCAAGTCGCTAAAAAAAATCTTTGAATTGTTTAATAAAAAGCGTCGAGATGCTTAAAGTCTTCCAAATTTAACGATATGATCACTCTTATACTAAAAAGTTTTTGTCAATTGCTAGAGAGCAAAATATGCCAAAAAACAACGGTTTTCGTCCTCCTTTTTCCAGCGTAGACTTTCACCTCTTCCCAGCAAGCAGATAATTTTTCGACATTCTTTAATGCAATATATCTTTCAAAATTCTAAAATATTCAATAGTTTACTTTTTACGTAGATTTATTCGTAAATACATTCTTGAGCACAATTTAAGATAGGAAGCCGGCTAGTGATTTCAAATGTGCTGTTTTGTGATGCAAGTGTATTGCAATTATTAAATATGTGATATAATCATTGTTATGCAAAAAAAACATTTTGAATATTTCTGACAACAGAGTTACTATTGTCATCGACATTGTCATTATGAGGTTCCTCGACTTATGGCCCCGACTTTTTTTCGTAATTTTTTTACGGATAAGTTTTTTCCATATAAAAGACTCGTCCTAAGGTTTCCTGCCTCTCTCCACTTTGTTCTGTTTCTTTATGCAGTCGCAACATTTGTCGTTCTCTGTTTTGCCATTTCTGAACTCAGTAACTTTGTTTTCGTTTCATGGCGGATTCGTCTATTCGTTTTCGAGAAAATAGATCGATGCCCAACGAGTTCCTAAAGAATTCGGTTTGTCGGCGTAAGCAAGCGAAAATACGGCGGTGACTGTCGTAGAGATCCCGAGAGGGCAATGTTCCCCGAAACCTGATATATCGTGGCTGGAATTTAGAGGAGGTCCTGTATAGTCTGAGACCCGAAGAGGAGAGTTTGTGTTCAGTTTGTCCTGAGGTACTATAAATGCAAGAATCCATAATTGAAGGTCGGTAGTAAACTAAATAACCAACAAAATGGGACTTTTTCAGGGCAGTGAAAAAGCATTCTGTAAAATCAAAATCCTTACTTAAAAATTAAACAAAAGGCTACTCCTAAACTCAAGTGTTGCTGAATGGAAGCCGAAAAATTCTTATTCAAAAATCTTTCCAAATTTGAGAAAATGAATGTAGAATTTGACAATCTCAAAGTTGCACTAACCTAAAGTTTGAGCAGATTTGGCTGTAAATTTCGTGAACCAAATTTATTGCAAATAATTTAGCTAATTTAAAAAAACTCAATCGAAAATTTTAAGATTATTAATTTCGTGGGTTCATGCTTCCGAAATATGGCAATAATAATTAAGAATATAAATTTATTATATATAAATTACTCTATTCCAAGAAAGTCAGAATTGAAAGATTAGCACCTGTTCTTACACAAATATATTATACACAAAGTATACTCGTCATATTTTTCGTGCAAAAAATATTTTCAGCACAGAATATTTCCTACACCGAATTTAATACTGTTATGTTTTTCCTACTTAAAATATGCTCATCAATGATAAGAAAATTGTTGCAATCGACTACGTTTTATAAAGAGAAGAAAAACGTTGATTTTTGAAAGCCGTACAAGATTGTCATGACAACTTTTTAAATTTTGTCGAAAAGTTAAGAATTCAAATTTTGATCATACCAAAAATAATGAAAAATAAAAAATTCTATTTTTCGATCAAACTTGTCAAGATACGGAAAAAAATGAATTAAATAAAATTGGGCTCCCTGAAAAGATTAAAACATTTGTCAATTAATAAAGTTTTATGCAAACGATACAAGCTATGAGAAAAATAAATAGACAAAAGTCGCTCTTGCAAAAAATAGCGAAAACTCATTCAAATTTGTCATGAATAATTTTTGATAGGAAACAAAGTTTTTGTTTTAATCGTAAAAAATAACATTCAAAATTTTTTTAAATAAAATTTTCCCAGAAACGGCACAAGGTACAAACTAAAATTAACAGACTAAAGTTGTTCACCTCAAAAAACTTGATAAATTTGTTATGAATTATTTTTAGATAGGACGATTGGATTTTCTTTCAAATGTAAAAAATAAAATAAAAAATTTTTTTTAAAACTTTTTTTAAAGGCATAAGATACAAAAAAATTAAAAGACTCAAGTTGTTTTACAAAAAAAGATCTACAAGTTTTTTATAAACTCTGGTTATAAAAATGTATTAAAAGTAAAAATAATAAACTTTTTGGAAAAAGGATACAATAACATTTTATTTACTAACATTTTTCGCCTAAGTTACGTGTACATTGAATATAAACAATTTAAATGTATGGAAAAACAATACAAATTGCAGTCAAGTGTTTAATAATAATTTTTATTTTATTTTAATGCGCATTTTGTTAAGTATAAAAATAAGTCAGTAAAAATACTTTTGTTCCAAAACTAATGCATATCATAAATGGTCATAATATAAATTTATTAAACTGCTATACATTTTGCAGGATGGCTAAGAATAAACTTTAATGCAAAATAAGAAACAAATATTAAAGTAATCATTTAAAAGGATATTTTACTTTATTTTGCAATTTCTAAATAAACAGCCCCAGACCGAGGTACAGAAGTAAGTATAATATATATTTGATATAATAGAGTTGAACATAATGTAGAAAAGTTCGCATTTTCGACGAAAGCAAGTGCGAAGCATGAGATTCGTGATGAGAATGTATTCGTTAAAGACAAAGGAGCTTTAACAAAAGAGAATTTACAATCACCAAATGACAGTTGTCAATGCTTGGACCTTTATAATATATATATATATATATATATAATTAAATTATTAATAATTATTATTTATTATTAATTAACAGTAGTGAGTATAATCTTCGGGGATAGAGGATTTCTAGCCCACTCTCTAAAATTGAATGAGCGAAATTTTGCTGATTGGCAGGGCATATTCGCTGATTCAACCAGCCTAGAGTATACAGCTGCGAATCAGCGAATATTCGCTAGTTGAATCAACGAAAAATTTATTTCGCTGATCCACAGTGAATTTTTCGCTGATTACCAGTAATATTTCCCTGACAAATTTGAAATATTTTTGGGTTAAAAATAGATTTCAATTGCTTGTAGTTTAAAAAATGAACAGAAAGGGTTAGGACAAAATACGTTTTAAAAAGCAGATCGAAAGCAGTGACCAGGTTGCAGTAGTGAGGTTGTACAAACCACCCATCTCCGACTTAGACCATCCAGACTTCCAGACACGAGTTGCTCACATAAAAAGCAATTTAATTGTTCCATTCTCATCAAGTACAAATGAAAAGTGAAAAGCGAGAAAAGTTGCCAAATCGACCCCCTGTTTATTCTATAAAAGCTGACTTTTTTACTATTAGATCTTCGTATTTTCCGAAGTAAATGAAGAATTTACAACCTGAACAAAAGCAGGATGTATTTTCAAAATATTGTTGGGTAATTTGACGACAATACATTTACGAAGTTTTTGACTGTCTATAATTTTACAATTTTCCAACCTTGTCATCTCACGTAAAAAATGTCGATGTAAATAGGGGTAAATTCGATTGTTTTCAAATTAATTATGCAAGTATGCAAGGGCAAATATATAAGCTACCTCCACATTAAAATTTTTCTTATAATTTTAGGAAATATTATCTTCAGGAATTTTATTTTTTTTTGTAATCAGATGCCGTCACTTTAGAGTTTAACACTATAGAAAATTTGATGTTTTAAAAACATACTAGTCTGATTAAAAAATTGTTATTTAATATTGGAACATATTTCATTCCTTTGCAACATTGTACGTAAGAATAATTATAACGAAACTTATGTATATATATATATGTGTGTGTGTGTGTGTGTGGGTGTGTGTGTGTGTCTGCGCGTGTATTTTGCTTTGGTTCTTCTCGATTCAAACCGAAGGGCCTATGACAAAGCAACCGAACACGTCCTCGGTTTGCGGATAGAGGGTCCCTGTACCAACGATTTCTGCTGAATATGGTTACAAAAATTTGATAGGCAGTCGCGGACAATTGTCCATAGGTGGTCCCAAAGGAATTAATCCCCAAGCGGAGGTGTGAAAACCGTGCTGAAAGCTGAATTGCACCTGGCTGATGTGTCTAGAACGGTGTCTCTGAGATACCGGGCGACCTCTCAGAGTGCAAGGCCTTATTTCTTGTATGCGGGGCTCTACAAGGATGGGGCGAACCCTTTTTCCTAGCTTCTTGTGGGAACACCAATGATAACACCAACCATAGTTGCAGTAAGTGCCACTAAAAACAATAGAACGCGCAGGGCTCCCGACAATGGGTCAGCCAATAATGGCGACCACTCCAGAGCTGGGAGAGCTAATGAAGATGCAGTCAATGTAGTTGGCCGGCGGAATCTTGGGGCTTTTAGGTGGATTGAGCGACAAAATCACGACTTGCTAGAATGCTGTGATGGGAATGTAACCCCTGAACGAGAGAATTACATGGCTCGACTGCATGCTCTGTAGTGCGAGAAACACTCAAAAGCTATCGCACTTTTCGCGTCAACGTCTGCGAAACCATGCCGAAGCACTCCAAAAAGGGGCTATGTAAGGGGAGCGCCTACTCTACCAGAGCCAGAACAAGCCGGCAGCAGAGAAAGAGGCGAGACAAGACCAACCGTGGGCAGGCATCCGATAGAGGACGAGCAATGCTTTATGACCCATCAACACCCAGGTTTCTCCCAAGCCTAAAGATCTGGCTGAAATGGATGAAGAGCTTCGTAGACAATTTTCCGAAGAATCCGACCTCTGGACTATCAATTGTTGTGTGTATGATGCAGCGAGAGCTTTGGCTGATACAAAGCGTAAAACAAAACCAACGGTTGATCATAAGACCAAAAGACGAATGCATCAACTCGCCATAAAGCCAGGCTGGGCAAAACAGTACGCATCCCGCATTCAATGTGTGATTGACTATATAACATCTGGCAGGAAGTTTACCGCCAGGGTTCTAATAATCGCGCGCGAACTCCGGATCTGTTCTCAAACACTTAACAAGTCAAAGCTGCTGACCATTAAAGAGAATACGGATACTGTCTGACGCTAAAAGAAGTCTAGAGCGGAGAGAGAGGTGTGTCAGAGAAAACCAACAGTTTCTCTCTGACCCATCTCGACTCTTCCAAGATCCTCCAGTTGCTATCGACCACCCGCCGAAACCAGAGGGGGTCGAAGTCTTTTTGAAGTGCAGTCTTTTACGAAGTGCAACATAGACTTGATAAAGACTCAAAGAACATAAACAGCTTTAAGGAGCTGTGTAATGCCCTTATAACAACACCTAGTAAAGAATGCCCAACCGTCACTACCAAGGAGGTGAAAAAAGTATTGAGAGGTATGAAAAACTATTCCGCTCCAGGACCAGATGGTATCAAGACCATTTGGTGGAAGAAGTTTTCTTCAACGCACCACCATCTGGCCCGCATTTTCACCGCATATTTGAAGTCGGAAGGGCCAATTCTGGAATGGTTGGTGGAAGGGCGCACATTACTCCTGCCGAAAGTGGGCAATTTAGCTGACCCAAAGAGAACCGGAAAGCTTTCGATTCGACCTCCCATAAACTTTTCATCTGTCTTTTGGAAAACTTAAAGGTTCATCCGCAAATCGTATAGAGAGATTTATGCCAATTCGGAAAACCAGATTTGCTATCTTATCTGGAAAAAATCGTGTGATCCTATTTTTCCTCACATTATTGTCACTATCTCTAGCACTCCGCCATTTCCACGGGTACCTTTGCGGCAAACTTGCAAATCTAAAGCACAAGGTCACTCATGTATTTTACATGGATCTTAAAATCTATGCTAAAAAATAAAAAGCAACTACATCTAGCTCTAGGCATTGTCGAACGATATACTAAGGAAATACGAATGAAATTTGGGTTAGAAAACTGCGCAAAGATTTGTTTAAAGCGAGGAAAACTTAATGGCATCTCTGAAGACCCTGATCTCGTCGATAGAAGCGCTATGACACCTTTGCGCTGGAGAGACTTTACAAACCTGGGCGTGCGACAGAGCCGCATTCAAGATGTGACATCTATAAAGGATACTCTTCGAAGCAGATATAAATGGCTCATCCGGCAGATTTGGCATCCCGAACTGTCGGCGAGGAACAAAGTATCTGCAACGAACAAGCTTGCCGTCCTGGTAGTACTTTATTCATTTGGAGTGGTTTCATGAACGAAGAACGATCTCGGTATCAATATCGGAACACGAAAGGTTATGCACATAAACAAAAGCATGCATCTTAAGTCTCCTGTTTCGCGACTCTACATCTCACGCCGTCAAGGTGGTCGCGAAATTCTGAATCTTGAGTCTTCACAACAGGATTATTCTGGGTGCAGCACATAGAGTCGCAAATGGAAGAGACCCTTTTCTTTAAATGGTCAGGAAACATGAAAAAGTGGACTAAGGAGCGTTTCTATACAAAGCAGCAGAGGAGGCTGTTGAAACACTCGGACTTAACTTCAGTATCAGGGGTGAGCAGAATACATCAAATTTTATCTATCTCGAGTACTCACTCCTGAAAGCCCGGTTTCAGAAAGCACATGAGAAAAACTTCGGGGAACAGCTCTTCGATAAGAGGATGCACAGTATCTTCCACAGAAATGTGGAGAATCAGTCAATGTCGTGTGAGCTAACTTTTGCTCTCCTTAAATCACCCGGATTAAAGTCGGGCACGGAGGGTTTCATTTTGGCATGTCAAGATGGTGTCATTTCCACCTTAAAATACCGTCTCCACATTTTGAGAGCATCTAGGACACATAATATTTAATTGTCCAACTTACGCGGGAACGACTTACATCCAACGGCACAGTGCGGCACTAAGAGTGCTTTATTGCCGTCTCTGTCACTCTTAAGGCATTAGCTTTAATATCGCTCCGCTAAACGCTCCTTGTGAAAGTGAGTCAATTGTCGAGAATGAGAAGTGCCGTATATACTGGAACTGTATATTCTCGACAATTGTTTCTGTTGCACACTCGAGTGCTGACATAGTTCTCCTTGACTTCGAGAAGCGACCTATGTTCGTTGTCAAATTTTTGGCACCAGCTGACAAAAACATCAGAGCCAAGGAGAATGAAAAGAAAGAGAGGTACAGAGACCTTGTAAGGGATCTGTTAAATTAATCTTCCTTATCATCGGCGCTCTTCAAGGTGCCAAGCTTTCATTGGTTAATAGCCTGAAAAGCATCCCTGCGGATAAAAAATATGCCAAAACACTTGCGGGGAAAATGCAGAAGGCGGTCGTCCTTGTGTCTCTCCGTGTACTCAGGGTGCACGAGACTTTTGTCGGATCGTCGTATTGATTCCGTCGCAGACTGTAACCACCTAGCTCAGGGCCATGAGACGTGGTTATGGCTGCAATTTTACCGCGATTTCGCTAAATTTCTTCAAAAAAATTTACTAATGATGTAATATTGTTTGGTCTGCCTGTGGATAATGTGCATGCGTCAAAAAATACATTGCAGACTTCTCTCGCTGATTTGCAAGAGAAAATATCGTTCACTAATTGAAAAAGTGAAAATTTCGCTGATTCAGGTTTAGAGAGCATAAGATAGAATGAGAAGGGGCTGTCTCATAAGATAAAAAGTGATAGCAGAGGTAGAGAATTCATAAAAGGGAGTGATGGGGAATGTTTGGTCGAAGGTGGGATGAGATGTATTATATCTATCTCATAAGGTAAAAAGAGAATTAGAGATAGCGAATGGAAAAGGGATCTGAGGGAAAGATGGTGAGAGAGGTGGAGTAATGTCGTAGCTGCACTTTGTGCCCCACGTTGGGCGCTAATTGATATTCTCCTTACTTATGGGTAGTATTTGTTATTGGCAGCAAGAAGGATCATTTTCGGGGATAGAAGACGTCTGTCTCATAAGGTTGAATAAGAAGGAGTAATCTCATGAGTTAAAATGGTCACGAGAGGTAGAGGAAACATAGCTGGGATTGAGAGGAAATCTTGCCAACTATGTAGAGGAGGGATGTATGGTGGACATCTTTCAGGATAAGAAGAGATAGAGCGTGGCCGGGGAGATCTGGAGAATACAAGTGGAAGTAGCGAGAGGGAGATCTGGAGAATACAAGCGGAAGTAGTGAGAGGGAGATTACAAGGGGTGGTTATGGAAAAATGACTTTTTTTGGGTATCTCAAAGGATAGAATGTGATACAGCGAGAATAGGGGTATCTGAGGAATACCGAATGAAGTAGTGAAAGGGAGGTTATGAGGGTTGTGGAAAAAGACCGTATTGTGGGTATGTCATAGAATAGAGGTTGATAGAGCGAGGAAGGGTGTATCTGGAGAATACCAGAGGAAGTACTGAGAGGGAGATTACGAGGGTTGTGGAATAAGGACGCGTTTTGGGTATCTCATAGGATAGAGGGTGATGGAGCGATGAAGAGGGGATTTGGAGAGTACCAGAGGAAGTAGTGAGCGAGAGATTACGAGGGATGTGGAATAAGGACGTATTGTGGATATTTCATAGTGTAAAGGTAGATAGAGCGAGGAAGGGGGGATCTGGCGAATACCAGAGGAAGTAGTGAGAGATTACGAGGGTTGTGGAATAAGGACGTATTGTGGGTATCTAATAGAATAAAGGGAGATAGAGCGGGAAATGTTGTGTAAAATATGTACCTTGTGTAGAAATAATATTTATCACAATATTTTTGTGTGCAATATTTTCATAATATCTTTAGTATAAAATAATTACTATATTATTACTATTACTATTACAAGAACCATTACTAAAAGATAATAAATATTGTATGTTCTTCCATTTAATGATAATAAATTCAAGAAATATTCTGGCTAAAAGGTTGCAAAAAAAAATAATAATACGGCAAATTTTTAACCAAATTTTAACTAAAAGTTTATTAAACATTTGTTTTTAAATTTTTGCATAAAAAATATGTACTTGATCTTTGAATAATTTTTTCTATAATATACTAGTTTTGGTTAAAATAGCGGTTATCTTGTTCTCTATTGCCACCCTTCAATTAAGAGTACAATCTCCTCGGCCTGGCTACTTAAAATTGTCCAGGTTTCAATACACGGTTACTTCAAATTTGCCTTCCAGTAATTATTAGCTTATCTCTTCCTCTCATTGGATTTTAATGAGTGGAAAAGAAGACTAGCTAATAGTCACTAACGAAGGGCAGTCTAAATGTAAACCATTGTTTAGTTTTATATGTAAAAGTACATACAAGTATTTTTCTGTTAAAATGGAATTGTCTATTAAAAATGTTGGTGTACTTCCTAAAAGGTTTCTCCTCTAATTTTGTATAATATCCCTATACTAATGTATTTTAACGCGCTAATTACGAAGATGATGATGAAAATTGGGAGAAATTTGATTTTTATAGTGAAACCTTAAAAAAGCCATTAAAAATTATAGTTTTTTTTGCGTTTAACTCAGGTAATATGCAAAATTTTAAAAAATGTTCCAAGCAAAAGTTGTATATCACATTAAAATACATACTTTTGGTTTTAAAGAATTCTTTTCTACGAGTGATAATTTCCGAAAAAATAATCTCTTTATTCATCGTATCACCATTGGTTTCGTTTTAAGAGCTTTTTTTTTGTTGTATTTATTATGTTTTGATATCATAATAAATCACTCCTGCGATTGGTCACAAAAATAATGTGACTTCACACACCTACCCCTTTTTCAACGGCTCGTGGGGGCGGAAAGACACCCCTGTGACCAGAAAACGATTTATCTCTAATTTTATCGGAAACTATTAGTCGTAGAAAAAAATTATATAAACAAAAAATATGTATTTTAATGCGATCTAAAACTTTTGTCTAAGATATTTTTTTGAAATTTGGCATATTACCTGAGTTAAACGCAAAAAACTATAATTTTTTATGTTTTTTTTTTTGTTTTACCATGAAAATAAAATTTCCGCCAATTTTCACCATCATATTCGTAATCAGCGCGTCAAAATACATTAGTATACCGAGTGTAAACAAAATTGGAAGTGCTACCTTATCGGAAGTTTTTCTAAAAATGTTCTGAATAATAATAATAAAAATATATTTAGATTAAAGCTTATTATTTATACACCTTGAGGGCCTCTCCATTCCATTACCTCTAAATTTTGTACGTGTTTTAGCATCGATCAGATGCGCGTGCGCGAGACGATATTAAAAAATTCGCCAATGCGTCTGAAAGATACTTCCCTCCAAGCCTTGGTGGCGTGGCTTCACTAAGCGAGCGCTTGGTGATGAACTCGGTCCCGAGCACCGGGCGCTTTCCGAGATTATACTCATGGCTACATAATGCTGTCAACGAAATCATTATCATGGAACGTATATGATTTTACTCATCGGTATTTTATTCTAATATTATTCTTAACTGGAAGAAATGATTTACATTTTTGATTATTTTTTAGACTGAGATAGCATTGTTCTTAAGATATTTTAATATCTTATATATTATTTAAATGGATACCTTAAGCTTAATTCGGAGTGATAGTTTTTAATTGGATGTGTCTAATCGTCCCGGAAATTTAGGATGACTAGCCACTTTAATGAAAAATATTGGACTAGTTCCAAATCTCGGGACGACGAGTCACTTCATTTTTAATTATATCAATCTAATTGTATGGTACCACTTTTAAGCAAAATAATGATGAGAGAATTGAACAAGTTGATAAATTCGTATACCTTGGTAGCTTATTTACTAGGGACGGTAAGATAGATGA
>JAAAKG020149250.1:0-10086 GCA_010014905.2 Druon quercuslanigerum
TGATACTCTGTGATTTTGGCGAAAACTTTTCTCCTGTAATTCAAGACTGTGTTCAAGATCATTACTGGAGTAATGAATAAATAACGATTCACCCATTTGTTATTTACATTCAAGAAAATAGGGAATTAAAACACGAAAGTCATATGGTCATTTATGAATGCCTCAATCACGATGCAACTGCTGTCAATTTGTATATCAAGAAATTGATAGAAGAATTAAAGAAACGACACGCAGTAACAGAACTAAATTATTTTACTGACAGAGCTGCATCGCAATATAAAAATAAGTATAACTTTATTCATCTTGCCAAAACGAAAAATCAAAATCAAAATTTTTTGAAATAATTCCTACAATTTTGAAATTTTCTCAAAAATATTTGACCACAATGTCTTACCTATCTAACACTATTATTTTCCCTAGTTTAAGGAAAATCGCTAATCTAGTTAACAACTCTGATATTCCTGACCTGGAACCTCTCACCTTTATGATGGAAAAGACTCTGATAGAAAGATACTAGAAGGTGCAACAGCGATGTCAAGATTCCAACGAGAACTCCAGGGAATACTTTTTGGACAAAGTGCGTCTTTGTAAAGCTTCAGGGTTTGATTTGGGCGAAACAAAAACACAAATTGCAATCGGCCTTTGGTCCAAAGAAACAAGCACAGCAATCTTGACCAAATCAAATTTTGACATTGACGACCTACTCTGAAATATAACACAACAAAAAGCTTTGAAGGACGCTAGAAAAAAACGAATTAGAACGAGACGTTAGCAGAATAGAATCCTCGGAGAAAAACACAGAAACTTTAACGGAGCATAGCTAAGCAGATCAACGCAAAGCTCAACGACTTCGGCGCAGCTATTACCATCACTAAGCTCCGATAGCATACAGCGTTATATAGCAGAACTGTAAACTCGTCTAGTGAGCTGTTTTCACTGTAAAGCTATGGACTACTTAGCGAATGATTTTAAAATAAAGCATGAAATTGAATGTTATAACTGTAAAAAAGCCGGTGATATTTCGCGGGAATGTTCTAAATAGAAAAAGTTCGCTGAGAGAAGTCTAGAGCGGAGAGAGAGGTGGGTCAGAGAAAACCTACAGTTTCTCTATGACCCATCTTGACTCTTCCAAGACTCTCCATTTACTTTCAACCCCCCGTCCAAGCCAGAGTTGATCGAAGCAGTTTAGAGAGAAGTATACGAAATTCAGCATAGACCTGGTGAAGACTCAGAGAACATAAATAGCTTCAAGAAGCTGTGTGATGCTCTCATAATACAATACCTGCGGTAGGAATAACTATTCCGCTCCGGGACCAGATAGTATCAAAACCTTGTGGTGGAAGAAGTTTTCTTCAACACATCAGCATCTGGCCCGTATTTTCACCACATATTTAAAGTAGAAAGTGTCAATTCCGTAGTGATTAGTGTAAGGGCGTACAGTACTTCAGCTGAAAATTGGCAACTTAGCTGAAATGGAGAATTACAGCTGTGTGGGAAGAAATGTATGAACAACAGGACTCAAAGAAAGGTGCAGCGGTATGTCGGGAGAACCTACTCATCAATAGATGTGTCTGAAAAGATGCAGGATCCTACAAGCGTGACCTATCGATGACCCTGATTGATTACCGGAAAACTTTCTATTCGACCTCCCATAGACTTATCATCTGTCTTTTGGAAAGCTTAAAGGTTCATCCGCACATCGTAAGGTGCATAGAGAGATTGATGCCGCTTCGGAAAACCAGATTTACTATTTCATCAGGAAAACATCGTGTTGAAAGTAACAACGTCACCTTTCAGAGAGGTGTCTTTCAGAGCGACACCATGAGTCCACTCCTCTGTTGCCGCATATTACTGCCACTATCTCTAGCACTTCGCGATTCTCAGGTGTACATTAGGAGCAAACCTGCAAATCAAGAGCACAACGTCACTCATGTATTGTACATGGATGATCTTATGTCTATGCTAAAAAGAAAGAGCAACTATAATTGTTGACTAAGAGTCAACAATATTTTAAAACACTTGCGGGGAAGTAACTAGAGGACGGCCGGGCATTATCAAATCGGACTACAAGAACTCCTATCTAATGCCTGAAGGGGGTAACCTTCTCAGAATATAACTCCAAACCACAACGACTTTCTCGGATTCAGTTCTGTCCTTACCCCCCCCCCCCCCCACACACACACACATTAACTGAAGTTTGGTGGGACGGACGTTATAACTAGACTATAGACGAATCACTATTTAAGTTGCACATGATTTCGACTCTCCAAATAAACTTATAGCATAAAGTTGGTAGTTGGGCGTAATAGTTAAACAATGAAAAACACAAAAAATAAAATAGCCTCGGAAATACTGGAAAGTTCATTGACAAAAGGCATGCACACGGTAAATGTAAAGCTCAAGTTTAGGCGATAAATGACGACTCGGAGTCATATACAAAATACGTGATACATTTTTCAGGAACCTTTAACCCCCTTCATCCCCTGAATAATATTTTTTTCATTGGTCTCAACATGCCTAATGATACTTCTGCCAACCCCCATCCACCTCTAAACGCATCACGTATTTTGTGAATGACCCCCTGGGGGTTTGAAAGTTAGTGGGGTGAAGGATCTCAAGGTAAAAGAATTACGAGAAACTATGCACGGAAGGATACTATATGTTTTATGTGAACTTGAAGCAAAGAAAAAAATATGCGAAAGTAGAGAAATGGAAAATGGGGTGTTAAAAGGCGGATTTGAGATATGGTCAGAAGTAGATAGTAAATTACATGGTAAGCACGAAGTAATTTTGATTATGAAAGAAAGAGTGAGGCAGCATCTCGGAGATCATGATTTTGTATCTCCAAGCCTGGCGTTTGATAGAATGAAAGTAGGAATCAAAAGATTATTTATCATAGCGTGCCTTTAAATGACACAATAAGTATCTGCGATCATAGTGAAAAAATAATTCTCTTAGGAGATATGAATGGATGGGTGGGCATCCAAAATCAGGATACAAAAAGGGTACTAGGTAATTTCGGGTATACAAGAACAAATTATAATTGAGACTTATAAGTTTGCTTGAGCTTAAAAAAGGGCTTGTTTATTACAAACATTTGGTTCAGGCATAAAATGATCAACATGTACACCTGGTGTGAAGGAAAGAGCCAAAGTATAATTGACTTTTTTGTTGTGGATAAAATACTAAGAGAGCTAGTGAAAGATGCGAGGGTCATGAAGGGTTTTGTATACAATACTGGTGATCACCTTCTGGTCTACAAAATAAACTTAGGTCAGGGATGGAGAAAAAAGAGACCCAAGAAAACGAAACAAACGCGCATCAAAAGTGAGAACTTACAGAAAACAGAAGTGCAAATAGACTTTCAGGGTAAGATAAAGGTACGAATAGAAGTTAATCCTTAGAAGGTGCTAATAGGCAATACAAATATAGATTGCTTATCGGCTATGATCGAGGATGTCTCAGTTAAGAGTGGGACTGAAATATGTGGTACTGCGGTTGTAGAAAGAAAGTCAGGTGATGCATGGTGAAATAATGAAATTCAAGCTGCCCAAAAAACAAGGCAAGAAGCCTATGAGAGAACTTTGAACTTTGCAGATCTTGGCGATGAGAAGAGAAATAGAGTTTAAAATAATTACAAAGATGAAAAGAAGAAACTTAAACGACTAGTCAATGAAAGTCAAAATTAAATGAAAACGGAAATAAAACACAAGTTACAAAACGATTTTGAAGGAAGCAAGAAACTGCTTCATAAAAATATCAGGAAGAGTACCTCATAGATTGTGCAAATTGATCAATTTTTGTATGGAGATAGAAGAAGTGCCACACAACTGGAAAACAGCGATTATTGTACCATTATACAAAAGAAAAAGAGATAAAAGCAACTGCAATAATTACAGAGGTATCAGCTTATTAAGTGCCGCAGGTGAAATATACTCAAAAATACTTATAAGTAGAGTAATTAAAATAACAAAAGAAAAAAGATAAGAAGTCCAAAGTGGATCTATGCCAGGAAAATCCTGTACTGATCAAATTTTCAGCTTAAGACAGACAACAGAAAAAAATTTGAGAGTAGGAGAACAAGTTTTCTGTACATGAAGTCCTAAAAGAGTACTGAGTCAATGGATAGCTCCTGTAAGTAATAAAAGCTAAATACATACTGGTATCAAGTATAAGGGTTAATGGAAAACTGAGTGACTGGTTCGATCTTATGCAAGGTGTTAGACAAGTTTGCGTTATGTCCTCATGCCTATTTATAATATTCATAGACAAATGTCTAAA
Source organism: Druon quercuslanigerum (assembly GCA_010014905.2). Classification (NCBI taxonomy): domain Eukaryota; kingdom Metazoa; phylum Arthropoda; class Insecta; order Hymenoptera; family Cynipidae; genus Druon; species Druon quercuslanigerum. The sequence goes on from JAAAKG020149250.1 coordinate 4,282, forward strand.
AACGGCCCTTAATTGACGAAGAAGGTGTAGATCTTGAACCAGCAAGGATACGTGTTTTTGCGTTTGCAGATGATAAGCTTGTTATGGCAGAATCAATCTAAAACTTGCAAAGAATGCTAAATAAATTGAATACAAGCATGAAGAGCATGGGCCTTAACATGAACGTCATTAAAACAAAAATGATGGTATTTGAAGGAAAGAGTAAAAAAACAATATGCAGAATTATGTTAAATGATGAGAGAATTGAAAAAGTTGATAAGTTATTATACCTTGATAGCTTCTTTACTAGGGAAGGAAAGATAGATGAGGAGTTAGATAGGCGCATAAACAATGGTAAGAAGGTAATAGGCAGAGGAGGGCTCACTGTCAAAAGTAGAAATATATCAAATAAAGCCAAAATTGCGATACATAATTCTATATTTGTACCAACTCTGCTACAGGGTTGCGAGACATTGAACCTATCAAGTAAAGGATTAAAGTAAAAATAACGCCGTTGACAGGAGATTCCTGCGTTCAATATACGGGAAAACTCTGATGGACAAAGTGAGTGACAAGATAATTTTCAAAGAATTTGATGCAGACGAAATCGTAGTGGACACATGGGAAAGAAATCGGTTTTATGGTTCGGGCGTGTTGAGAGAATGAAAGATAACGACTAACGAAACAAGTGTGCCCGGGTAAAGTACATGGCAGCATGCCCAGAGGCAGACCGCGGAGAGAATGGTCAGAATGTGTGAATTAGACCTTAGTTAGAAGAGACATAAGAAGCCACAGAAACATGATAGCTTGTATGAAAAAATGCATGGACTTGAAGGAAGCTAGAGAAGTATGTCTCGACAGAAAAGTGGAGAAAAGAAGTGTCAGTCCAGTGAATGACTCATTGAACAAAATACCTTAAACACTAATGGACCCAAGTGGGGAATCACACATGACGACTTTGTGAGGCTCTTCGCTTGGGGTGATTGCTAGATAGATTGATCAGCAACCTTGATCGGAGCAGTGTTGCGGCACGAACGTCTATTTAAATAAATAACACAAGAATTATAGATTAATCTAAAAATTCTATAACCCCTTCCGCACATTACTTCCTTCCACACCGAGTGAGTCACGCCTACTAAAAAAGGGAAACGGCTTAATAGTGTAATAATAATAATAGAATTTTTACCTGAAAGCACACATGTAATGAAACTCTAAGGGACATAACTTAATGAAAATAATTAAGTTATAAAATATTACCTCAATTAAAATAGATATAATGATCCATCTTCTTTTCGAGAGCGCTCTAAAGGAAACCTTTTGGCTATCTACGGGTATATCTATTCGAGCTCAAGTTCTTAATGATACCAACTTTTATTTGAGCCGCCACTTTAGTGAAACCCCAATTTTTCTGGGAGATCTAGCACAAAGGTATCTGCAAATTCCGTAGACGAAAAAGTGAAAGGGTAAAGACCATTCATTACTTAATATGAAACTAGAAGGTTTGAACGCACGATCTTCGGACTAATGAACGCATCTTTTTATTACGCAAAATTCATTAAAAAATGTTGTTAGAGAACACCGATACTTATATCGAACGGTTGGAGGCGATGTTGTTGCAAACACGCCAAACCAATCAATTACATTTACTTCATGCAATTAGAAGCCAGAATTCAGAATTCGAGAGCAACTATCATTCTACGAAATTAGAATTAATTTAAATTATATGGGCGATGTAAAGACTACGGCCTTATTTAATCGGACTTTTTTTTTAATTTAGTAAGAGGTTGTTAGGCTCTAGTACACATAATATGTATAGACGCCATTGGGATTAGGGTTTATTAAAACTAGAACGCGATCTAAAAACAACCATATATAAATAAATAGTCGAGCTTGAAGTAAACAAGCACTGTGTTGAAGATTTTTGATCTTATAACAATTGATAATTTTTAGATAAAATTTCAACTATTTCGTTACATATTAACTTTTTTTTTAAAGCTTATATTTTTGGGATGAAAAATCAACTGTTTTGTTGCGATTTTGTCATTTTGGTTTAAAAATTGAATTTTTACTTAAAGATTTTCTTTCTGGACTGGAAATTCTATTATTTCAGTAGAAAATTTAAGTATTTGGTTGGAAATTCAACTGTTTTGTAGATAATTTACCTTCTGACTGGAAAGTTCAAAAATTTGGTTGAAATTTTTGTTCTTTCTTGACTGAAAAATCTTCCTTGATTGAAATTTCAAGTCTTTTTTCGAAAATTGGTATTATTCTTTTTTTTATCAGTAATGCAGCTGTTTAGTTGAAAATTAATCTGCTTTTTTTAAGTATTCAACTATTTTGTTAAAAATTAATTTCTTTTTTTGCCGAATTCTTTTTTTCTTTTTTTGGTGAAAGATCCACTATTACATGTTATGCTAAGAATTCATTTTTTTTATTAAATATTAAACTGAAAATTTAACTATTTTACTATTCGTTGAAATGCTATCATTTTCAATTAAAATGGAACAATTTGGTTGAAAATTCAACTATTTAATCGACAATTCATTTACTCTGTTGAAAATTCTTTTGTTTTATATAAAAGTAAACTTCTTGATTGAAAATTCAACAACATAGTTCAAAGTTACATCGATTTCTTAAAAATTTATTGTATTATTTGAAGATTTATCTCTTCGGTTAAAAATTTAACTATTCGGTTGAAAATTCTTTTTTCGCTGTTATTGGAAATCAATTTTTTGAGCTTAAAATTTTACTCTTCCATTTTTTGTTGGAAATTAGTCGTTTTTAGTCTAAATTTCAATTTTGTGGTTGCAAATGAACTTCTTTGTTAAAAGTTCATATTTTTTGGTCGAGAAATCATTTATTTTGTAGTAAATTTGTCTTTTTTACTTAAAAATTAAACTTTTCTGTTTTAAAATCTTTTTTTTATTGAACTGATTTTTGTTTAAAATAAAAATATTTTTTGGTTGTGATATCAACTACTATATTTTTCGTTAAGAATTCATCTTTTTTGGTTAAATTCACCTCTTTTTTATTTAAAATCAAAATGATCTTTTGGTATAAATATCAACTTTTGTATTTTTCCTTGAAGATTAGGCTTTTATGATTTAAAATTGAAATGCTTGGTTAACAGGTAAACTTCTTTGTTAAAAATTCATTATTTGTTTTTAAAGATTGTAAATGTTTGCATTTGTTCGGGCTTGTGCTCGGAAAACTAAGAAAATTCAAATGCACCTTAAAAAAGAGTACTTTAAAGCCTAAGGAAACTAATAAAATAAGCAAACTTTCTTGACTAAAAATGAATTAATTATGAAAGTTTATAAATAAATAAAAGTTTAAATGCTTTCTTTTATAAATTGTTCAACTTTTTCCACCTGTTATAAATTATACAAAATTCATATATAGATATTTTTCAAACATTTTTTGTAATTATATATGTACTCCTAATTAATGGTTTTTTGGACGATTTCCCTTGAAAGTACTTTCATCTCTTCTTGTAGCGCTCTATTTAGTCAAACTGTGTTACGACGGATGCTTCCATGCATGCAGTCTAGTAGTCTCTTTCGTTCATGATTATTAAGAACATAATAATAAAAATAGTAATATATCACTCGCAGCAAATGCACACGCAAGCGACTCTCGAGCGTTCACGTTTGAGTATTTATTTCTCACAATAAAAATATAAGCAATTTTAAAATCCATTCAATAATACATTTTTCGTTATTAAGAGATGAATTTGATTTTGAACTGAAAACGTTTCAAATCAAAAAATTTGGTATTACACATATCAAATTTTGAAAAAACGATAATATGTCGAATGGAATGAAAAGGAATGAAACTTGTATAATTTATAAATAAAGCGTTTAAAATTGAATAACTTGAAATTGAAAATATTTAAAAATGGACAAATTTTAAATCAGATAATTAAAGAACTTCAGAATACAATTTTTTTTACAATTTTTATACAAAAGAGTTAAAATGGTCTCATTTATAATTCAAAGATTTCAAAATTAAATAACTCTTCTTTGAATTGAAGAATATCCAAATCAAATAACACTTTGAAAATAGGATAATTTTAAAATGTTAAAAATTAAATAATTTCAAACAAGCTGGAATATTTGAATCTTAACTTAATAAATAAAAACTGACTATAAAGGTTTTCAATATAAAATTTGGTACACATATTCTTTAGGCTCCCAAACTGGATGTAAGTGTTGGAGCATATGAGGGAGGGGGGGGGGGCATCGTCGCAATTTTAAACCAAACGGCATTAGATTTTTCACACATATGCTTTGCGCCTCCGAACAGTTCGTAAGAATATTGGGGGGAAGATAGAGTGGGGGGGGGCACAGTTTTTGACTATACAAAATCAATTGGCCTAAAATGTATCATACTTATGAAATTCTAGTTTTTGAAAATCGGCACCAAATTTTGCACACATATTGTTTGTGCTCCCAGGCAGGCCTTAAGGGTATGTGGGGGCATAGGAATAATTGAGATATGGGGGGGGGGGCACAGCTGCAGTTTTTGATCAATTGGGTATCAAATCTTTCACAAATATTCTTTAGGCACCCGGACAGGTCGTAGGAATATTGGGGGTACACCAAAATAGATGTTCAATTTAGTTGCAACAAATTTGAGCTACATCGATTTATTATGAGAATCTAGAGAAAATTCATCATTTTGAGACTTTTTTTTATCATTCAGAGCAACTTGAAGTGTTGTCGTCAAACTGCCAGTCATCTGTCAAGATGATTTTGTCGGGCATTATTTGGGTGAAATAGATGTTGATGAGCAGGTAAGTTATAATAATAAGTACCTAACCTTTAATGTCCTCTCATTTACCAGTGGGTATTAATGTCGTAAATTAAAAAAGACGCTTAGCGTAGTATAATTTCCACATCTTACGTTAGTCAAAATTGACATTACATTCACACCACCAAACCCGGGATCTAAAAACTAAGTCGTGACCGGCTGTATTGAAATGAATGCCTGGGCGTTCGAAGAAATTTCCTCTAAATTTTCTGGATTCAAGAAAGTGAAGTTAGCTGGTGGGTGAATCGAAAATACACAATTATATATGTAGACGGTCATGACTTTTTCAATACATCCTGGCGTTACTTTAAATGTCGACGGCCATGACTAACCTAAGATTTGGAAGTTGCATTAGGAGGTTATAATTTTATTCCAAGTGACTAGTACACACTGTTAAACGAAAGAAACTTGAAAATTACACTGTTAGAAATGTTCGGAAAATTCCGACACATTTAAGATACTAAAGTAATTGAAATTTACAAAATTAGGTTGCTGAAAACGAAACTCAGTCACTTTTATAGTAAATTCACTAAATTTGTATTTAACTTTAAAAGCGGTTTCTGAAAATCACGAATATTTTCCTAAAATTCCTAAATCGTAACCGAAATATAAGTTATCGTAACGGAAAAAAGTGCGCAGTTGCATGCGCGCTACTCGCTTCTCGAGCGCGTTCGGTTAGCAGACGAAGCATGGAGGTTCAGTATCAATGGAAATCGGCGTGTTCAAGAGAATTTGTTCAGATTTTTCACGTAAGGGGGCCCCAAACAAACCTGGTGAGTAAACAACGAACCTAGCTAACATTTTTTTTTAAGTCAGGAAATCTTATTAGTCAGGTTATTATTATTATTCTTATTACACCATTAAGCCGTTTCCCTTTCGGGGTAGGCGTGACTAACTCGGTAGGGAGGGGAGTATTATGAGGAAGGGGTTATAAAATTTTTAAATTATTATTATTATTATTACACCATTAAGCCGTTTCCCTTTCGGGGTAGGCGTGACTCACTCGGTAGGGAG
>JAAAKG020149251.1:0-10086 GCA_010014905.2 Druon quercuslanigerum
TCAGTTTAATATCATTTAAAACTAAAAAGAATTTTTAACGACTTTTAACAAGTTTTTAAAAATTTTTAACCAACCAGTTTAAATAAAATTTAAATTAAAACTCCTTTAAACAATATAAGATTCTTTAAATCAATTTAAAGTACATTAGGATCATATAAAATATGTATTTTAAAACCTTTAAAATCTTTTGAAATTCCATGAAAATTTTAAAAGACCTTGAAAATTCCTTGGAAATTTAAAAAAAGTTTAAAATCCTTTGGAATCAGTTTAAATTTTCGAATTTTTCTATAATGTTCTATAATATTTCGAAATATTTTAAAATCCCTCAAAATTTTTGTAAAATTTTGAAAATTCTTTAAAATACACTAAAATATTTAAAATTAATTAATTAGCATACAAGCAGTTGCATTTAAAACTAAAAAGATTTTTTAAAGACTTTAAAAAATTTTATTTTTATTTTTAACCTACCTGTTTAAATTTAGAGTGGTATGATTTTTCAAGCAAATAATCAAATTTTCAATCAAAAAATATTAAGCTTTAACAAAAAAGATGCATTTTTCAGAAAAGTTAAATTTTTAATCTTTAATCTTTAATTTCCTATACAAAAGAACGCATTTTCTATCCAAATAGAAGAAATTTTGTTAAACAATTGAATTTTCGTAAAGAAAATATCACTCTTTAATCAAATAATTCAATGTTCAAATAAAAACGATAAATTTTTAACCAAAAATGAAATATTTAAAATTTCTGCTTACGCAAAAAAATGTCAACTAAAAATATAATCGTTAAATTTTTAGTTAGGAAAATTAATTTAATAAAAAACTCAACAAAAAGTTCGTGCTTTAAACAATAAAATTATTTTTTTACCGAAAAAGATGATGGTTTAACGAAACAGTGAAATTTTCTGTTTACGCAAAAAAATTTTCAACTAAAAATATAATCGTTAAACTTTTAGTTAGGAAAATTAATTTAATAAAAAATTCAAAAAAAGTTCATGCGTCAAAGAATAAAATTATTTTTTTACCGAAAAAGATGATTGTTTAACGAAACAGTGGAATTTTGAGGAAAACATTAAATTTTCAACCAAATAGTAGAATTTTTATCGAAGAGGGATAAATTCTAAATCAAAAAAATATAATGTGTCTTTTCAATAAAAAAATAATTACCTTTCAACTATAAAAAAAGGGGAAAAAGAGGGGAAAGGGGGAAAGAGTGTGAAGTCCGTAAATTGTATAACCTCCTTTCATAAAAATTGTTTTTGCTAGCATAAGGGCACTGCAGCCGGTTTGTGATAAGTCGGAAGAAAAAAAAAATAAAAAAATGAAAAAAAGAGTGTTTTATACTCGTGCCAACATCCGGACTGGAGCGATATCATTGTAAATATAGATACAAGCTAACAAAGCCGGTCATTCGGCTGGCGCATAATACGTCTTGAGCCCCTGGCCAAGATCAAGCTCTTTTTTTCTTTTTCACGGAAATTCCAAGAATAATGAAGAGAATACACAAAAGTTAAAAAAAAAAGAGAATAAATCATCTCTGAAAAGGTCTGTTTGATGACAAGTTATTCCGGAAAAAAGTGATGAAATGAAAAATTGCTTTTAAAATATTCCAAGAATCGAAGGAAGTTGTGCTACAAATTTATTATCTCGCAAAAACCAGGTTTTCTTCCTTTTAAAAATTTTAATTTATACCAGTAATGTTTTATGAAAAAAATATAATTTTTTATGGACATAGTTTAAAAATTACGAAAAATAATTATTTTAACAATATTTTTTATCATCGTATTTTTTTTTTAGTACATTGCCGTTGAACAATTTAATTTTGAAATTGGGAACAACAGAGTTTAGAGAATTTTTTCTCTGAAAAAATAAGTAAGTTTTGACATTTTGCATTAAAAATAATGTTTTTTTATAATAAATAATATCAGAATTATTATTTTGATTCTTAAAATCAGCTGCTAACAAATAAATTTCATTTTAATTTGATGTTAGTAAACAGACGCCTTAACAAATAATACGCAAAACCATTGTTTAATTTTTAATTGAAATCGATTATTACTCAACTGTAGTAATAATACGTATTCTCAATCGCATTAAACAATAATTTCAATTAACGCTTCAATTTAAAATCCATTGTAATTAGAATCAAATTACAATATCACTGAAAATTTCTAGTAATTATTAATTGTTATTTATTATTACTTTTGGTATTATATATCAAAAATTAAAAAATATCTGAAATATTCCCTCTTGGCCTTAGGAAATATTGCCAGATTTTTAATAAAAATAGAATAGCTACATTCTCCGACAAAAAAAGATTAATTTTCAACAAAAAAGTTATTTTTCAAATAAATAGTTTAATTTTTAACCAAGTATGAAATAAAGTAAATTTTCAGACAAAAATTTCATTTTTAATAAAGAAAGAGAGCATTTTCAGAGAAATATTTTAATTTTGTATAAAAATCATTGAATTTTTGGTAAAAAAATTTATTTTCTACCAAACAGTTTAATTTTTTACTAAATTTTTGATATTTCAAGACATGAGTTGGAGTTCAAACAAAAAAGATTAATTTTGATTTAAAGTATAATCCTTTAACCAAAAATAAAAAAAAATTCTGAACAAAATATTTCAATTTATTTTTTTATTTATATAAGTAGTATAGCTAGGCGGATTCTGGAGCGCTACCATCGGCAAAACAATGACTAGCGGTCGGTAAATTGCAGGTCCCTGTTTTACCGACTGAGATACTCCAAAACCCGTCCAGCTATACTACTTACATCAGTCTAACCAAATAAATTAATTTTAAATCAAAAACAGCTATGTTTAACCAAAAAAAGTCGAATTTTCAACAAAATGGTTGAAACTGAAATAGATTAATTTTCAACCAATAGTTGCATTTTTAACGAAAAATACAGATTTTTAACCGAAAAGATTAGTGTAATGGAATTGTTACATTTCCATTGAATAAAACTAATTCTCAAACCACAAGAAAAGGAATTTTTAGCAAAATAGTTCAATTTTCAACCAAAGAGATGATTGCTAAACCAAAAAAAAAAATTAATTTCTAATAAAATAGTTGAATCCTCATCCAAGTAGTTAAATGATTAACTATTAGTTCAGTTTAAATTTCAGAAAAAAAAAACAAGAAAAAAGGGAAAGTTTTCTGAAAACAGGAAACAAAATAGGGTTTTTTAAAGAGGAAAAATGTTTATAGATATCCCCCAAACTTTTAAGTTAATCTGCCCTCTAAATTATTTTTTTAATTATATTAGTAGTATAGCTAGGCGGATTCTGGAGCGCTACCGTCGGCAAAGCAGTGATCAGCGGTCGATAAATTGCAGGTACCTGTTTTACCGACTAAGATACTCCAAAACCCGCCTAGCTATACTACTTATCTTCCCAAATGAATTAATTTTAAATCAAAAACAGCTGAGTTCATCCAAAAAAGTTGAATTTTCAACAAAATAGTTGAATCCTCAACTGAAACAGATTTATTTTCAACCAAGAGTGGCATTTTAATCGAAAAATACGGATGTTTTGAACCGAAAAGATTAGTTTAATAGAATTGTTACATTTTCATTGAAGAAAATTAATTCTCAAACCACAAGAAAAGGAATTCTTAGCAAAATAGTTCAGTTTTAAAACCAAAGAGATGATTCTTGAAAAAAAGAATGATTAATAAAATATTTAAATCCTTAACCAAGTAGTTAAATAGTTAACTATTAGTTCAATTTAAATTTAAGCAAAAAAAAAACAAGACAAAAGAGAACGTTTTCTGAAAACAGTAAACAAAATAGGATTTTTTTAAAGAGGAAAAGTGTTTATAGATATCCCCTAACCTTTTATGTTAGTCTGCCCTTTAAGTTATTTTTTGAATTATATTAGTAGTATAGCTAGGCGAATTCTGGAGCGCTACCGTCGGCAAAAAAGTGATCAGCGGTCGGTAAATTGCAGGTCACTGTTTTACCGACTAAGATACTCTAATACCTGCCTAGCTATACTACTTATATTCCGAAATGAATTAATTTTAAATGAAAAACAGCTGAGTTCAACCAAAAAAGTCGAATTTTCAACAAAATAGTTGAATCCTCAACTGAAACAGATTCATTTTCAACCAAGAGTGGCATTTTAATCGAAAAATACGGATATTTTGAACCGAAAAGATTATTTTAATAGAATTGTTACTTTTCAATTGAAGAAAATTAATTTTCAAACCACAATAAAAGGAATTCTTAGCAAAATAGTTCAATTTTTAACCAAAGAGATGATTGTTAAACAAACAAAAAACATAAATTTTTAGCGCTACGGTCGGCAAAACAGTGATCAGCGGTCAGTAAATTGCAGGTCCCTGTTTTACCGACTGAGATACTCCAAAACCCGCCTAGCTATACTACTCATCTTCCCGAATGCATTAATTTTAAATTAAAAACAGCTGTGTTCAACCAAAAAATTAGAATTTTCAACAAAATAGTTGAATCCTCAACTTAAAAAGATTAATTTTCAACATTTTAAACGAAAAATACGGATTTTTAACCTAAAAGATTAGAAAGAAAATTAATTCTCAAAACAAAAGAAAAAGAATTCTTAGCAAAACAGTTTAATTCTCGACCAACGAGATGAATTATTCAGAAAATATATATTATTTAAACCAAGTATTTAAATTTTTAATTAAAAAGGATGAATTTTAAATAAAAAGATAAAAAACGAAAAAATTTAAAAAGATATTTTCATCCTGACCCGAATCTCCTCGAATAATTTGGGGTAGGATTCTTCAGGGAATAAACGTGGGTTTGCCATTATGGATCATCAAATTGAGTATAGATTAAAAATGTATATTACGTCAGAAATTGCCGAGGATATAGGCATCAGGGGGTTTACCTCAACGATCGAAGATAAGGAGTGGGCTTTCTGAAACGTGGGAGGAATATTAAGTCCCTTAAATATTTTTCTCTACAGCATTTTTAAACTATAAAATTTCCTCAAAAATTTAAAAAAAAATAGTGCATTGTAAATCTTCAAAAATAAAGCTTTGATGTATCTAATTAAAACAGGCAGATACATTTAAGCTGATTAAGTTATTTGTTTCACCAGCGTATAATATTTTGGGGAAAAAAAATCTGCTTTTACGCGGATTTGAACCCGGGATGCCACCTTACATGAGTGGAGCGTTAACCTATTTCATTTTCAGAAACTTTTTTTTAAAGATTACTTCATTTTGAAGAATTTTCTTTGAATGACAATATAAATTTAGAACTTTAAGAAAAAATGCTGTTTATGTTAAGTAAGAATTTCTTCGCAATTTTCAAATTTATTTCTAGTTCAATCGGAATAAGAGCTGATGAAATCGAATAAAAGAATTATTCGAGATAGTCAATCAGAATTGAAGTTAAGGTTCGACGCACAACTTTTATTACATTGTTTTTCCATTAACTTGAGTTGCTGCTCTTCCCTTCGTTCACTTTATTATTTCCTTATGAGATTTATAAGGATTTATGAGAGTATAGCTTGTAAATCTCAATAACGGTTTATATGACTACATTAACGTAAACCAGGAGTGCGAATTTATTTTTTATTTTTATGGGGAAATTGACAAAGTGAGGAGTTAAAAAATTTACAACAAAATTTTACTTTTCTTTAATTTAAGGAAAACCCCATTTTCAATACAAAATAAAAATATCGAACAAATATTTATTTTTTAAGATCATTTATATGCTCTTAAGGTTTTATTATAATAATTGTCCTAAGATTCTTTACAAGATGCTCCAAGATTTTTGAAGATTTCAGATCATGCGTGCAATAAAAATTTTAACAATAAGTTAATATAACAAAAAAGATTAAATTTTTATTTAGAAAAAAAACGAAATTTTTACAAAATAATTATATTTTAAGATGGAAATACGAATTTTTAAGACAAAAAAAAATTTTTTCTTAGAAGAATCAAACCATGAACCTTTATTCAAAAAAAAAATTTCAACTAAGTAATTCAAGTTTTAACGAACTAGATAAATTTTCATCCAAAGAAGAATATTCCTCACGCAAAATGTAATATTTGATATTTGAACTAAAAAAGTTTTTAATTTCCTAAAAAAATCCTTTTTTCAACAAAAAAAACATGAGAATTTGAATAAAATGGATGAAATTTCAAATAAAAAAGACGAAAAAAAACTGGTTGAATTTTTAACCAACAGATTTTTCAGTCAAAAAGAAAAAATCGAAATAAATTATAATTTCACGGGGAAAATAATTTGACAATACAAAATTAAAATTGTGAATTACCATTTATTTTTTAAGTTTATTTATTATTTCAGGGATGTCGAAAAAGTATTTAGAGAAGTTTAAAAATTATCATTATTTTGAAGGACTTTGCGAAATTTAATAAAATTTCGGAAACCTTTTAAACTTTTAAATTAAAATTTATAATGAATATAATAAGCTTTTAAACTAAAAGTTTGAAATATTTCCAACTGACTGGAATTATTACTCTAATTTTGAGAATTTTTAATGAAAAAAACAATTTTCTTTTTTTTTTTTACTTTTTTTCGACATTTTCTGAAACCTGTTGAAGAGTTTTGAAGCCTTTTATAATTTTCTTCAAGAACTCATTTTTTTTAATAAAAAAAGCGTCTGAAATTTTTGCAAGAAATTATGAAAAAATGTGTTTTTTTTCGAAACATTTTGTTTAAAATTGTGTTAAATATATTTCAAATTTTATTTTGTTTAAAAACTTCTAAATATCTTCTAAGATGATTCAAATTTTCCTTAACAGTTTTGAAAAATATTTCAAGATAAAAAATGGCTTGAAAACCTTCTTAATTTTTATCTGCATTTTGAGAAAACTTTTGTTATGTTTCGAAATTAAAAAAAAAATTCTTTAACAATTGGTTTTCTTAATCAAAGATCTATTTCAAATTTTCGATGAAATAATTTTTAAAAATTAAAAATCATTTAAAATTTTCCGAGGAATCTTCTGGAAATTTTTTTGATCTCTTGAAACCTTTAGAAATTCTTAAAAATTCTTACATTGTTTGTTTCGAATTTTAAGGGGAAAAAAATGTTGTTCAAGTTGTAAATTATTTTTTAATTTTTTCAGAACTTCTAAATACCTCTTAACTTTATATAAATTTTTTTATTACATTTTTTAAACTTGAAAAATAAAAAAAAAGGTTGCTTCAAATACATACTTCTATAATAATTTTGAAATTGTAGAAAATCGCTTGAAATCTTTTTCAATTTTCTCTTAAATTTTTCAAAATTCGTAAAAAGCTTCTTTTTTTGAAGTCTTCAGAATTTTTTTTTCAAAAACATTTTGTTCTCAATTTTTTGAAATCTTTTGAAAATATAAATTATTTTCAAATCTTTAAAAAAATTTCAGAACTTCTAAATAACAATTAGAATATTTCAAGTGTTTGCTAAATGTTTTTAAGTTATGCAAAATAATTTTTTTTTAAAATATAATCTTTTAATTACAAATAAAACGAATTCTTAACAAAATAGCTCAATTTTCATCCAAAGAGATGATTGTCAAAAAAAATATATGACTACAATTTTTATAATTTTAAATCTCTTGAAATCTTTTTCAATTTTTTCTTCAATTTTTCAAAATTCGCAAAAAAGATTCTTTTTTTGAAGTCTTCAGAAATCTACATTTTGTTCTCAATTTTTTTAAATCTTCTGAAAGTATAAATTATTTTCAAATCATTTAATAAAATTCAGAACTTCTAAATAACATTTAGATTAATTCAAGTGTTTGCTAAATGTTTTTTACGTTATGCAAAATAAAGAAATTTTCTCAGAAGGCTTTCAGATACTTTTTTAACACATTTTGAATTCTTCCAAAATTAGAAGTAATCCTTTAACATGATGTTGAGAAATATTTAGAAATCAATTTTATCATGAAACTAAATTAATTAGTTAAATTTATTTATTAATTTATTTATATATTTTTTATATATTATTTATATATATAATCTTTATTTATTAATTAATTATTTTGATTATGATTTTGACTTGGGAGACGGAGGAGAATTAAAGAAGGGGGTGATAGTCAGGAGAGGAGTTGGATAAAAGATGGAGGTTGGGGGTGGGGAAGTTAAGGTAAGTAGGGGGCGAGGAGAGGGGATGAGAATGAGAAGTATAGGAATGGAAAAGGAAGTAGGAGAGTTAACGAATCAGAAAGAGGGTAAGGGAAAGTACTAGAAATAATAAGAAGGGGTACAGGAGAGGAGAGGGCGTATGGAGGGGATTGCAGAAGTTAAAATGGAGGGGAAGTAGGTTGGGGAGTGGAAGAGAGAGGAAGTAGATAGAGGAGTGGAAGAGAGGTAAAATATCATAGCGGAAGTAGGATAGGAAGAATAGTGAAGTGAAGGTGTGGAAATATAAGTAGAAAAATAGAAGAGGAATGAAAGTATATTACGGGAAAGAGGGATGTAAAGTAGGATGGATTGAATGAGAATCAGGAAAGGGTAAGTATTAGAGGAGAATAAAAAGTGAGCAGGGGCTCGCGGAGTAAGTTGTAACGGAGGGTGAGTAGATAGAGGACTAGAGGAGGGAAATTATAGGAATGAAAAGGGAAGTAGATGGAAGGGATAGAAATTATTGGAAGAGAGGGGATAGGGCAGACCTGCCCAACCGAGAAAAGTTTACTCAAAGATCAGACTCTGCATTTCCCCCACCACTTCTCTCTGCTCACTCGAGAGAGCTAGGGCGGCGGTGGTGGTGGGGAGTGAAGGTGGAAATCACACATCTGCTATTTGATTAGTTGCGATGAAAATTCCTGAAATTTTCGCTCACTCGACAGGCCTGCTGTAAAGCTATTAAGAAGAAAAAAGTGAAGCCTCTCGAGAAAAGTAGTCCAGAGCCATATTGTTTCAAAAAGTTAATTCTCTCATCGGAACCACACAGGTCCATATCGACATGGGTTCTTCTCCAAAGACAGGCAGTGCGCTCGTCGACATAAGTAATTACGCTTCCGGCCATTAAATGACGAGTCGATAGAAGCGAGGCAAGCGAAAAAAGAGACGCAAAGAGAATGGCGCAACGGAGGAAAATGGAGAAATAGTCGCATTGTGGTTAATTTCGAGCTTCGCTCGTCCTGCTATTCAACCCTTCCCATCTATTCCTTTTTTTCCACTTTTTTTTCTCTTTTACGATCTCTTCGCCACGCTCACTCCCGTCGACCCTTCTGGAATTCAACTCCCTTCTTCGCACGCTGTCTTCTACTTCTTCCTCTTTTTACCTCTAGAGGATTTCTCATTTCTGCTGGTTCTCTTTTTTTCCTGCCTTCCTTTTCTCACTTTCTCTTCGTCGATGAATGAACCAGAGAAAATGAAACTGGCGCAAAGTGGAGAAAAACCGGTATATGCCTGGTTACATGTGCGTAGGGTAGAAAATGATCAGGTCTGACATATGAAATGAAGGATGAACGAATAAGAGGAATGTAGTAGCGACCAACCGTCGAAATATTAGAAAACATCCAGATGATTAAAAAGTAGTTTTTTAATATAGAGGAATATCTTTAAAATATCAGAAAGAAAGAAAATTTATATTCCCCAACTTTAAGAAGATATATTTAAAAAGTTTATCAATCTGAATCAGGGTAACAAAATGAAAGTAAAAAAACATTCTGTGTTTCAATAAACCGCACTGACATTAATTTAAAAGAATAAAATTCGAGATATATTTTTTTTAAATACTAGGAAAATATATTTTTTTTGAATACCCTCAAAGCTTTAAAATCCATCTATATTTTTTTGAATTTTCAATGCTCTAAACTGAAGAATGAAGTAATAAAATTTGAAATGTTCAAAATTATATAATTTTGGCAGTTTTAAGGTAGAAACATTAAAAATTGAATAATTTAAATTTGCTTAACTTAACAGTTAGATTTTCAACCAAAGAATTTAATTTTCAACAAAAAAGTTGAAGTTTAAACAAAATAATTAAATTTTCAAAAAAATAGTTGAATTTGCAACTAAAGTGATGAATCTTCGTCAACAAAAAAATGAATTTTTAGCACGGAATTTCTACTTTCCAACAAGTAGTTTAATTTTCAATCAAAACAGATTAACATTGAGTTAATACTTATTT
>JAAAKG020149252.1:0-10086 GCA_010014905.2 Druon quercuslanigerum
AGATTTATCAATAATTTTAATAATATTGATATAGACCAGTAGACAAACAAAATTAACATCTAAAATTAATAATAAAATATTCCTTGGTCAATAAACCTAAGATCAACAATTAAAATATTTATTTATTTTGTTGAAAATTCAACTGTATTACCGAAAAGTAATATTTTTGGTCGGAAATTGAACTGTTTTGTTAAAAATTACTTTATTTTAAAAAATTCGTCCTTTTAGATTGAAAAGTCATATTTAGGTAAAAACACCATTTTTCGGGATCGACAATTCATATGTCTTATAAAAATTGGTGTTTTTGGGTGCAAAATTCATTTATTTCGTTGAAAATCCAACTGTCTTGGGTTCAATTTTAATCGATTTTTTTAATTCGTCTTTTTGGTCAAAATTCAACTTTGTAGTGAGATAATTCAAGTACTTAGTTTAAAAAATCAAGCATTTTGTTAGTCATTTATTTGGTTAAATTCAACTACTTTGGTTTAAAATTCTAATGCTTTGTGAAACATTCATTTATTTAAACTGAAAATTAGCCCTTTTGGATTGAAAAGTTACCATTTTTTATTAAAAAATTCAGCTATCTTCTACAAAATTTATTCATTTGCTTCAAAACGCAACTGCTTTTGGTTGAAGTTTTATTTTATTTTTTTTCAAAATGTGGTCTTGCGTTTGATTATTAATTTTTTAAGAGTAAAAATTCAACCATTTCTTTAAAGGTTAAGCGATTTTGTTATAATTTTAATTATTTGATTTAAAAAGTTAACTATTTTCTTAAAAAGTAATTTTTTGGCTGAGAATTCATCTTTTAATGATTGCGAATTATTTTTTATTAATTACAAAGTATACTATCATATTTTTAGTCCAAGATCAATCTCTGTTGTTTAAAAGTTAATTCTTTTTATTTGAAAAGTCTACTAATTAATGTGACTGCAGAATTCATATATTTTTATTTTAAAATCTACATATTTTTAAAAATCTAATTTTTTGTTAAAAATTCAACTATACAGTTGAAAACTTAATTATTTTGCTGAAAATTCAACTATTTTCTTAAAAAATCACCTTTTTTGGTTGATTGTAAATTCTTTTTATTTGAAAAATCTAATATTATGTTATCCAATTAAATCTTCGGATTCTGTGAAAAAATCTTCTATATCTGCAGAAATAATTTTCAACATTATTTTTAAAGCACAAGACTATGTAAACATCAAAAATGCAAAAAAATCATTATGTTTGGTTACAGAAATTCCTCGGTAAGTGATTTATTATATAATTTTGTAATTTAAACTTTGATGATAAAATGTAGATTTTGGAGAGTTGACATCCGTTGGGCATAATTTTGAATTAAATACCGGAAGGTGAGAGAATCTAGAATCTTTTTACAATGCCGGGTTCAATTAATTTAATGAATTTGCCATGAGTTTACATTTTAATAATCACAATTGATTGAGCGTTATTGTTCAATATGTCAATATAAATTGCAATTCTAATTTAACGGCTTTGATCAGAAATTTTGTATAAATGATTCATTTTCAGGTGAAGCTTTTAATTTTAAATTCTTTGGTGAATTTTTTCTCTTTTTGGGTAAATTAACTATTTTGTTTGAAAATTGATCTGTTTTTGTTAAAGATTCAAGTATTTTGTTGAAAATCCGTGTTGAATGATTAAATTAATCTTTTCTGTTTAAATTGAAATCGTATTAGTTGAAATATCATCTATTACATTTTTCATTGAGAATTTATCTTTTTGGGGTGAAAATTTAACTTTTTACGAATTCGAATTTTTAAGATTCATCATTTTAATTTAAAGTTCATCTCCTTGGCTGAACTTCAGTACTTTTTAAAAAAATTCGTTTTTTTTAAGCATTAATTTTTTAACTGAAAATATAATTATTGCATTTTTGGTTGCAAAATGATATTTTAATTTGAAAATTTAAAAAGTTAACTATTTTGTTGATAATCATTCTTTTTTTTGTTTGGAAATTAATCTTCATATCTGAAAATTCAACTACATATTTCTTTAAATTCTATTATTTTGTTGAAAATTTATCTTTTTTGGTATAAAATATATCTTCTTTGTTGAAAACTCATCTTTTTCTCTGGGAATACATTTTGTTAAAAAATAGTCTTTTTTATTGAATTAATCTGGCTGGAAATGTTATTTTGATTTTTTTCGAAATAATTTTGAAACTAAAAATTTAACGGTTCCATATACAGTTGAAAATGTACATTTTTTAGTTGAAAATTCAACTAATTTGTTTAAATTCCACTTTTTTTGTTAGAAAATACCCTTCTTTTAGTTGAAAACTCATCTTCGTAACTTTACTATTTTGTTGCAAATTTTATCATTTTGTTGCAAAATTATTTATTTTCCTAACAAGTAATATTTTTTTTATTCGAAAATTGAACTCAATAATTAAAAGTTCGTCCATTTGAATTAGAAATCCATTTTTTTAAATTATCTCGATCGCAAATATATCTTTTTTGATCAAAATTTTAACTGTTTTGTCTTTTTGGATGGAAAATTTATCCTTTTGGATTGGAAAATTTATCTCTTGGTAGAAAAGCCATCTTTTACGGTTAAGAGTTAATTTTTTTCTATTAAATTCGTCTTTTTGGATTAAGGATTTAACTATTTGGTTAGCAATTTAATATTTCCTGTTTTTAAATGCAACTTTTTGATTCAAAATCCATCTGTTTTTATTAATAATTCAACTACTTTGTTGAAAATTCGTCTTTTTGGTTGAATTTAACTTTTGTTTAATAAATTAAAATTTGTCTTGCCTAATATATCATCTATTACATTCTTCGTTAAGAATTCAATTTCACTTTTTAAGATTCAGCTCTTCGTTTAAAAGGTTAAGTATTTAGTTTAAAATCCTTTTTTTGAAAGTTAATGTTTCTATCTCTAAATTTTACTATTAAGTTTTTTTAATGTACCCTTCATAAATTTTTAAGTTCAAATATATTATTAAAGAATAATATAATTTGAAAATGGGTCTTTTTGGTTAGAAAATTAATCTTCTGAGTTAAAAATGTATCTTTTTGTTTGAGAAAAAGTTTGTTTTGTTTAAAATTAGTTTTTTAACTAAAAATTTAAAGATTATTTTTTTTGTTTTTAAATTTGTCTTCTGGTGGATAATTAAGCTTCTTGATTCAAAATTCATCTGTTTTTTGTTAAAAATTTAATTATTTTGTTGAAAACACGCCAGGTTGGTTGATAATTGAAATCTTTGATTAAAAATTAATTACTTTGTTTTAAAATTCGTCTTCTGCAAAAAAATTAATCTACTTGGTTGAAAATTCAGTTGTCTTATTAAAAACTCTTATTTTTTGTTAAAAACTTAATCATTTTGTTGCAAAATAAATTTTTCGGTTTAAAAGTCATCTTTTTTGGTTGAAAATGTAACTGTTTTATTGAAATTTCATATTTTTAGATAAAAAAAGTTTGAACGGCTTTGGCTAGACCTTAATTCTTTTTGTTTAAAAATTCGACCATTTGTTTAAAAATTGAACTATTTGGTTATCAGTTCAACTCTTTTGATGAAAATTCATTTTTGAAGAAAATCTTTTTTTCTTAAGAATCCAACTATTTCATTGAAAATGAAAAATATTCTGACTAGAAATCTTAAGAATTTTGAGCACTGTTTATATTGAATTCAATATGCTGTCTGCAGTAATTTGATTTTAAATAATTTGTTCCATATTATTTTTCTATTATCCTGAAGAAAAACCCTGCTTCTCCTGTTTTGAGAGCATTTAGGGCTACAATGTCTGAAATAAATTTGATAATAATTTATATTAACCCTAGAATTCGAAAATGTTTAATACTGTTTGAAATAAATATAATAAGGCAATTAGTATTGTACCATAATTATTATAAACGATTAAAACTCAACCGGGAAAAATTGCATTTTAACCGGGAAATCGGGAAGAATTCCTTTTATATTCCAAAGACTAATATGTCCCCTCGTACACGTGAAGTTGGTCGAGAGTTCTCTTTCGATCAGCGAAGTTAAGTAGCGCTTGGCACGGTGATATTCGTATGGGAGCCGATATGTTTGGATGACTTGTCCTAAAAACAATATTAAAACATGGAAAACATTAAAACATGCTTTTGTCAATAGCAAGTTTTGTAAAAATAATTTTTTTAAGTTTGTGATGTAGCAACAAGAAATATATATTGTTGTTGAAAAGATAGATATTTGCTGAAGATCTATCTCCGATTTAATCGCGAACCGAAAGTAGCGACAGAAACGAGTCAGCTCAGCCTACGTCGACCTAACCTCATACATAATACATGCTGGATAATTCGTGACTTTTGATTACGTCGTGTCATCGTGCCTCTTTATCAGGTTCTCCATTGTCTTCCTCTCTTCTTCTTTTTCTCTCATTCCTTCCTTCTCTCTTTCTTCGTCTCTTTTTCTGCCCTCTCTTAACTCTCCTCTTCTGTCTTTCTCTCCTAATTACAGAGTTGAAAAGTACTCTTTCGTGTGACGTGGCATCATTACTTCAGGAGCGTACTGGCTGCGTGACTGAGAATTTTTTGCATTCTCAATTCGCTTGTTATTTTTTACAATCTCTTCAAATTTTAAACCGCAATGCTAATTGAGGAACGAGGAAAAAAACCTTAATTATAAAAAAATTTAGTTGAGGGTGCATCGATACAACAAATTCCTAAGGAACTGTTAGTAATAAATGGAGAGTGAATCCATCTTAAAAGCTGATAAATAAATTATTTTCCTTTAGATGTCAAGCCATTTCGAGAGCGGATAGCACTTGGATTGGTGACCACCTGCGACTTATAACCCAGTTGTGTATTCTCTGTCGAGTGGTTGGTTTGACGCTGTGGTTTTATGCAGTTTTCCTCTCCTCTGGCCAAACGCCCAGAAAAATGCGAGGACTTCTAATACAAGAAGGATGCAGCCGCGGGTTATGACTCGTTGCAATGAAAGAGTGACGCCAAAATAGGCTGTTTTTTCGCCTATTTTGGGCTCTCGCTAGCGACCTGTTGTAAAAATATAAAAATGTGTTAGAGGTATCAAACTACTCGTCATTAAAAACCAAAGTAAGCATCGCTTTTCGTTTTTTTTTTAAATTTCAAAAAATTACGGCTATTTAGGAGTTGAGAAGACCCCAAAAATTTTTAAAATAGGAAAAACCACTAATTATAAAATCATTTTTTGTATTTAGCAAATTTTCAAAAAAGAATCTTCTCAAGTATTTAAAATATCATTTTTGAAAGTATAACTTTGAAATTTCATATAAAACTTACCCCTTTCGACCCTACCACGAATTTGTAACCAAAAACGATTAATTTTTAACAAAATTTTTAATTTTTAACGACATATATGAAATTTAAAGCTAGCAGTTAAATTTTCAATAAAAAATGTTACTTTTCCTCCAAATAGTTTGAAGATTTCACCAACGTAGTTGAATTTTTAACATACCAAGTTGCATCTTCGACCAAAAAAAATGACTTTTTGCACAAAATTGTTACATTTTTTACGACTTAGAATAACTGTTAACCAAATAATTGAATTTTCAATGAAAAACATGAATTTTCAATCAAGATAATTAGTTTATAATACTAATTATAAAATCATTTTTCACATAAACCCCTTAAGAATCAAGAAAATACTTGATTTTACTTTTGTAAGGTTTATTTTATATAAAAAATACAATGAAAAATTATTTTTATTTAGTAGTATTTCCTATTATTTAATTTTGTGGGGGGTTCTCAACCCCTAAATAGGGGTAATTTTTTTAATTTTTTCAAAAAGAAAAGCGATGCTCATTTTTATTTTCAATGACGAATAATTTGATGCCTGTCACATATTTTTATATTTTTTCAACAGGTCACTAGGGAGGTCCAGAAAATAGGTGAACTTTGGCGTCTTTCTTTATACAATGATTCTAGGGTCACGTAAATAACAAAAAGTTTTCACAAACAGATACTCAGTTTTTTATAGAAAAGTAATCTTATCAGTTGAAAATTTAACTATTTGGTAGAAAGTTGAACTCTTTGTTAAAATTTATTTTATTTCTATAAGATCCACCTCTTTTGTTGAAAATGTAATTATGTTGTTATAAATTTGTTGTTTAGGTTAAAAATTTTGGTTAAAAAATGCAACTGTTTTGTTGCAAATTAGTCTTTTTATAATAAAAATTCTATTGGAAATCATATTTTCTGGGTGAAAAAAAAAGTTTTTTTTAGGTTTAAAAATTCATTTCTTTTGATAAAAATTTGATCTTTTTTGGTTAACAATACAACTTTTTGGTTAAATACTAATCTGTCTTATTGGATGATTGAAACGTTTGGTAAAAAATCGCCTTTTTTGGTTGAATGATCCATTATTAAATTTTTCGCTAAGAATTCATATTTTTTGTTTGATTCTACTTTTTTACTTTAAATCAAAATCGCGTATTTTTGTTGAAATCTCAATTAGGAAATTGAAAGTTGAACTTCTGTAAAAAAAATTTGTTTAACTATTCAATATTTTAGCGGACTGTTCACGTATTACGTAAGGAATTTGTGGGGAGAGGGTGTCTTTGTAAGTTCTTATTGTTCCTTAAATGGGGAGGGGGGCATTGAAATCTTACGCAAGATTTCGCATCGTCTACAAAAATCAGTTTTAAACCTTGCCGCTACTAAGAATCCGACAACATCAAAATAATGTTCATTTGGCACTATGCAGTTTTTTCTTTAATCTAAGAAAACATGTCCTAAACGAAAAAATGGGAGAGGGGGTCAAGCAAGTCTTCCGTAATATCGAGGAGGGGGGATATAAAATGCCTATTGTTGCTTACATGGGTGGAGGGGGGATAAAAGTGATTATTTTTATCTAAATAATTATATTTTTAACTAAGTTAAAAATATAATTTTTTGGTTAAAAATTTAACTCAATTGCTGAACATTCATCTTTTTGTATAGAAAATTCGTCCTTTTGTTTAAAAATGTTAAAATAGTTTTATACCTCACTAATAAAAATTCGAACCAAAATTTAGGTATCAGTATTCTAAAAATAGTAGGTCACCTTTCCTTTACAACCTAATCTTAATTGCTTCGCGTGTTACATTCCGTAACATATTTTCGTCGCGTGTGTAACGCCACTTTGCCGCAAATATAAATTCGAGGAAACGCAACAAAAATAGGAATAACCCTAGATTTACTCAAAAATCGAAATTTGAAATAAAAATTATTCGGGATGCGGTAAGATTGCGGATTTAGAGTATTTTTTCTTTCATGTTCGAGGAAAGGTTTGATAAGTATCGAAATCGCTCATCTAATTTCACGGTTATTGATCCTTTCCAAATTTAAAAGATCAATCTGATAGTTGTTAGTGATATTTTCCGCGATTACGGTTATGGAGTGATATAGACATTACAAAACGAGGGTCAAGAGGGAAAGTCCCCTTCACGAGAAAAGAGAAAGAGCATGCAGACGATGAGGTGCAGTACAGTAGATGAAAATAATTTTCCAGTTTTCTTTGAAAAATTTTTGAAAAAAATATCCATATAGTCACCCTTTATTCACTTTATCTTGAAAAATATTTTCGAAATTCGTTGATTGACTAAAATAATAAGTATGTCATCCTAAGCACAGAAATATATACCGGTAGATAGACACCAAAAACTAATATAGACCAAAATTATTTTACTTTTTAAGATTGATACACTTATTGGTCATAAAAGTCCAAAATTGAACAATTTAAAATTTAAATACTCAAAAATGATATTCAAGAGTAAAGTATATCAATTTGGAAGCATTAAAAATTAAAAAAGCTTATAATTCAATCAATTTAAAATAAATAAGTTACATATTTATACCATTACTTGAATGGAAATGGCTTCCAGTAATAAACAATGCTGAATAAAAGGTCTCTTCTTTTGAAAAAACATTTTGAAAATAGTTCAAATTAGAAATCCTTTCCCAATTGGTAATAATTCAAATAAAAAAATGAGTTTAGGAAAGAATAAAGTTGAAATTAAATAACGGAATAGAACATTGAAATTCTTTGCCTTTGCAAGATGTTAAATTTACAACAAAAAACAACAAAAATCTAAAATGACTCTGTATTTAATAAATCTATGAATGCCAGCATAAGGTTTACAATTTTTTATAAATTTTCTTTGAAAACCTGGAAAAGGCCTGGAATATTGATATAAATATTCTAAAAAAACACTGTTTTGACAAATTAAATTAAAAAGTTTTGCTCAAAATTAATTAAATGATTAATTACCAAAGATTGCCAAAGAAAATGAAAAATATTACTTCACGCCAGTTTTTGTTGATTAAAGAAGGGGAAGATTAAAAATAGATATTCTATAGATATTGTTAGCAAAATTTCAATAAAAAATCTTCTCAAGTATTTGAAATATCATTTTTCAAAATATAACTTCTAAATTTCGTATAACACTTACCCCTTTCGACCCTACCACGAATTTCTAAGCAAAAACTATGAATTTTTAACGAAATTGTTAAAATTTCAACGACATATATGAACTTGAAACCAAGTAGTTAAGTTTTCAATAAAAAATGTTAATTTTCCACCAAATAGTTTGAAGTTGGCACTAAAGTAGTTGAATTTTTAAGACATCAAGTCGCATTTTCGACCAAGAAAATCGGTTTTTTACAAAATTGTTACATTCTTTACGACTTAGAATAAATGTTAACCAAATAATTGAATTTTCAATAAAAAAAATGAATTATTAACTAAGATAATTAGTTTTCTGCCAAAAAGACGAATTTTCAACAAAATACATGAATTTTCAAGGAAGCGGCTTAAATTTCTACTAAAAAAGATAATTTGTTGAACAAAAATAATATAGTTACATTTAAAATTTTAAGAAAATAAATATTTTATGAGAAAAAAACGAATTTTCAACAAAATAGTTCAATTTTCAACCAAAAAATAAATTTTTAACAGAGCAGTTCTACTTTCAACCAAGTAGTTCAATGTTTAACTAATAATATTATTTTTCTACTAAAACATACCAATTATTAATAAAATACCTGAATTCTGAGCAAAATAACTAAATTTTCAACTAAAAAATATAAACTTAAAGTAAAAAATGGAATAGTTAAATTTTTAGTTATAAAAGATTAATTTTTAATAAAATAGTAAATCTTGATCTAAAAAGATGAATTCTAAAGCAAGAATCTTAATTTTCTACAAAAAAAAACGAAACTGCAAAAAAATACATTACTTTCAACTAAAAAAGACCTAACAAAAATCTAACATGTATATTTTCCAGTTAAACGGTAATTTTTTAATAAAAAAACGTATTTTAAATAAAATAGTCTAATTTTCATCCAAAAAATTTTAACTCAAATCAAGAATTTTCAAGCAGAAAAATTAAGTTTTTATAAAGTAGCTGAATTTTCATCTAAAAAAGGAATCGTTAAATTTTCAGTTAAAAAAATTAATTTTCAATCAAACAAAGAAAAAAGAATATTCCCTAATGTGCTTAAATTTTTAGCTAAATAAATGAATTTCCTACTAAAATAATTCAACTTTTGAACTAAAAAGGCGAATTTTCAACAAAATAGTTAAACTTTCAACAAATAAAATTACATTTTTACAAAATTGTTAAGTTCATAACCAATAGTTTAATTTTTAAAAAGAGAATTAAATTTTAACTAAAACAGATTAATTTTTATCCAAAAGCTGAATAGTTATGTTTTCGGCTAAGAAAAAAATTTTCATTTAAAAAAATTTTAACAAAATGTTTGAAAACTATTTGGTATTCCTATGTAATTTACTTCGATTACTCTTGATAATACCAGATTACAAGTGGATTTAGAGTTATTACAGTTGAATCAGTATATATTACAAGTCGATTACTCAGGATTACAAGCGAATTACTCCGTCATAAAACTGAATTACTTTGAAATATTGGGATTACTCTGAATTACTTAAATTACTCGCGATACAGGTGAATTACACTGGATTACCATTTCTGATAACTGAGCGGTCCAGCTGACTTGACCTCGAAATACTTTTTTTTTGTATTTTGAGATTGGAAAATAATCCATTTTTTCAAGAATAATTTTATGCAAAAGAACATGAAAAAGATTCAATCA
>JAAAKG020149253.1:0-10086 GCA_010014905.2 Druon quercuslanigerum
ATTTATCATATTTATTTCGCATTGACATTTATTATTTTATTTACCAATAGAATCCACGATAATTGTCAACGATAAGACCAAATTAAAGAATACTCTTATATTTTCTACTTATAAGAATAATTGAATAATATAATAATAATAATATATATATAATAATATAAATATAAAATAAATATTCTACTGCTTTACTACCTTATATAATCTACAATGTATTCGCTATCTCTTATATAAAAGACGTCAGTTTTGTCCTTCTGAGATATTTACTTTTTTGCATGAGGTAGTTTCAATGAATAAAATGTAGAAAAAAATTTAATAAACTTTGATGTAACCATTAATCACTAATTTTTTTGTAGCACTTGGTTTTAATTCATAGAATGTCAATGACTGCACTAGAATTCACCGGATTTGATTAGATTTATAAATATTTTATAATTTTTTAATAATTCCACGACTGTTTCCAAATCACCTCCACGACAGTAAGACGATCAGCTTAGACTTAATCCATTTTTTGTAATTAAAACAATTATTTTTCTGACTATACTAAATTATGAAGGTTTTAGAGTTTTTAATTATTTTTCTATATTAAAAAATGTAGCTACGAATTAATTTTTAAAATACATGATGTTTCCAGAATCTTCAAATTTATTAATTTATCCGACTTTCTCTAAGAAGCCGAACAAAATTATCTAGGGAGTATGATAACATTTGTATAGTTATGCTCTTCAGCTTGAGGCAGGCAGTTTTCGTAAATGAAACAAATAATTATGGTCTTTGAAAGGAAATCTTAAACTGCATGAGCCTCAGTAGCCTGGTAAACTACACTAGATTTCGCACGTCGAGATGAACAGTGTGACAACTACCTCAGAAAAAAAGAAACAACAACCCTCAGAGTGCTTTAGTATCATATTTGTCGCTCTTACGTTATCGCCCACGAACCTTCCCTGCCGTACGCTCCGAGAGAGATAGAGTCCATTCTCTAAAATAAGACATGCAAAATTTTCCGGAAGTACAAACTTCGGACAGCAGCCTCCGTTGCACACTCAAGGCCTGAACTCATTCTCCATGAACTTGAGAAATAAACTATATCCTTTATTAAATTCTCGGCTCCGGTTGACTAAAACTCCACTTCCAAAGAGAAAGAAAAGGATGTGATGTATTAAGACCACAAAAGGGAATTTTAACGTCTGCAGCAAAAGTAATCGTTTAACGTGATTCTTCTTGTGTTTTGGGGGGCTTAAACCTATTACTGATCCATAACCTTGTGTATATACATGCACCTAAAAACATACCATCCTTGGTATGTTCCATCCTATGGTATCATGGTCGTGAGACGTGGACGTAGGTGCGTTTCACCGCGGTTCTACTGGAAGCCAGTGTCATTTTTAGATGACGATTGCTCCCAGCGGAAAAGTGCGGTCTTCCTTTTTGTACGTGAAATTAACAAACTTCGAAACCAGCTATTGCGTTTTTTATCGACCAGCAATTTTTGGTCGGCTAGCAAAAATTGGATTTAATTTTTTAACAAAAATGGCTGAAAACTTTTATGTTAATTCAGGGTGGTTATCACATAATTCATTTCATAAATCTGTACACGCGAATTTAATTTGATTAGATAAACAGTTTTTGAGCTATAAATTGGGCAATTTTCAATAATGTGTGACCGAAAAGAACGTTTTTAAAAATGGTGACAACTCTTTTAGAAATCTTATCAATTTTTTTTCAATTTTTTTTTTGATCAAAACCGTCAATATTTGTGGGCTGTACTTTACTTTGAACCAAAAAAGTAAATTTTGTTCCACTGTGCGGCGGTACGCTGTTTTGGGAATAAGGAGCTTAGCAACGGGTTTAAGATTTTCACTCTGTGTTCTTAGGAACACTACACTGGATTCTTTTCTTAACTTATATTACTTATCGCTAGCAAATAGGACCTCAAACTTCGGACGCTGAGACAATCTTTTTGTTAGAAAAATAATTTTCACAAGAATAATTTGTGAGGCTCTTCATGCGGGATGATCGCTACACAGACTGATCAGCGACTTGGGTCGCAGAAGTGTTGCAGAAAAAACATGTTATGTAAATAAACAATGCGGGCATTGTTGATCAATGTACAAATCTATACGCTGGCGATATTTATTTAATTCTGAAAAAAAATAATATTTCAAATTCGTTTTCAGCAAAAAAAATTTGCACTTTATTAAGGGTGATTGTTTTAAAAACTGATTTAAGTACCATGCGAATTGTTTTTAAGAGAAAATTACACATTGACCTTTCATAACTTGAAAATTCGACAAAGTGCGATCCAACGAATAAAAAATGGCGTATGAATTTGTATTGTCGAAAACAGTGAAAGCGTAATTTAATTATCACGTCAAAAATTAGATCAACACGTTATGCTCGTAGTTTAATAAATTCTACTGTAAGAAAATTATATTAATTGTTCCAACCTTATATTTTGCAAAGCTTCTAAATTATTGATCATATTTGTGTAACGCAGTCCTGTTATAAAGCTGTTCGATTCTAGACGCGAATTAGTCGAGAAAAGTGAAGAAGGTCTTTTGTTTTATGTGTTATTTAGTCTACTGATACTTTTATTTAGAAATTTTTTGTGAACTATTTGTCGCTGCTCTTCAATTTGATCAATGCATTTTTGTTATGGAAACTTTTTTGATTTTAATTATGTTTATACCTCTTTAAATTAGGTCCTTATCGATACATTGCAATCATCCTTTTCTCAATCTATCTCTAGATACGCTGCCATTTACTCTCCATTGATATATTTATTTTTCATTATCTCAACATGCCAAAATTATTTTAAACTAAAAACCTAAATTCCGCGGATATCCAGAAGACTCTGAAAATTTTCTAAACTAATGTTTAAATAGCATTTACAAAATATTATTAAAGGTCGGGTTTGTCGGGTGAGTTTAGAAAAAAAAAATTAATCTTTTCCGCGGGTGTGAGGTAGGATTTGGTTGAATAGCGAAAGTAACAGTTAGGCGGTGTTATGTTAGGACAAGGTTATCTTTAAGGACTGATAAGAGGAGAGTAAAAGTCAGTGAAGAAAAATATAGGCTCATAGGCAGCAACAGAGATCAGAGACATTTAGCAGTTGTAGTAGGTGCTGAATGGGGAAGTCTCCGTTGCCGACTGAAGATCAGAAAGTGAGATAGCTAGAGGGGGTTAGCGAAAATGTTGGTAGTAAAGTAGACATGGCACGTAGCGTACCATCCCATAGGTTAGATTAGAGGATTGAAAGAAGACGTAAGGGCAACAAAACATCAAGCGGATAGAGAAAGGATAACGGCAAATAAATAAGTAGATGACGTGGAAGAGCTGTTACATGTTCGACTGAAGACTTAAAACTTAAAAAATTTGTATTTGTGTTTAATGTAAACGAAATAATGTAAAATTATTTGCGATTGAGTTTTGGTGACCCACTGGACATTCAGATTTTTCATTTAGGGTCGATGCTTTACAAGCGCCGCTTTCCATGTTAATTTTTGCCCGTTTTCCCTGCGCAGTAACATGCAAAAATATTGCTCGAAAAATGTGTTGGCTGCTGGATTTTCCAAATATTGCAAAGACGTCACCATTGGAAGCAGTTAATACAATTTGTTCTTCGGTTGGCATGGGCATAAGACCACCATGATTGGTTTTAACTCGAATTGGTTTATCGGGAGGAAAAGTGTATCTTCGACGTTCGAATATCCGAGTCGGATTTTTGTTAGCAATAAGTCGAACAAATCTAAGTTCTTCTAGTGGAAATCCAAGTATGAAAGGAGAAAAATGCCTGGCACGAGGAGACCTGGACCTTTCACGAAGAGGAGGCACGGCATGTGGAGGAGAGCGGAAAGAAAAATAAGGACTCGTATCAGAAAGAGACCTTGCAGAAGTATTTCTGTCAGTGGAAAGAGAAGAAGGCCCACAGCAAGGATCTCCAGGAATTGGGTCGCCATTAGGCAAACAGTCAAACTGCAAACTTAATTCTGCAACAAGAAACAGAGGAATACATTTTTCTTAATGTACGCAATAATATATTTGTATATCTTTAGTTGTGAGTATTGTTTTATTTATCAATATAATTGCAAGCACAATTGTCCACTATTTTCAACTAGGTTCACTTCCGGTTGTCTTAAATAAAATCTAAAGGTATGTTACCCAGGAGAAAAAAATTTTCCTTGAAGTGAATGCATCTTTTTTCCCTAAATTTGTAATTAAAAAATTCGCAAGCTGAAAAATTCATTTTCACACAAATTTATCTCTTAAGTTCCTATTTGTTAGTTTCTACCTATCATTCTTTTTATAGACAGATAAATTTTAATGTTTAAATTATATTATGATATTGTCACTTTAAATAATATATTCAGAATATTGAATTTGAAAAAAAAATATTGAAACTTGAATTTTCCTAATAATAATTATAAGTTACCGCATGCAATGTTCAAAACATCTATAATTTAAAGAAATTCTTATTGATTATATTTCTTTTCTTGTAAAATTTACTATTATATTTACCAATTGAATCCAGGATGACTGCCAACGATAGAACCTGATTAAAGATAATCCGCATCTTTTCTAATTATAAGAAAAATAAAATAATACGTGTAGCAAGAATGTCGTCAACAACGTAACTAACCAATTTTCTACCACTTTGGTAGCTTATATAATCTATATTATAATCCATATCTTTTATATAAAAGACGTCTGTTTAATTTTACAACATTTAGTTATACTCTATAGAATATCAATGACTTCACTGGAATTCATGGGATTCAAACGGATTTAAAAATATTTTATAATGTTTCAAGAATTGCCCAACTGTTTCGAAATCACATCAGTGACAGTAACACGATCAGCTTATATGGTGCCAATCTTTAGTCTTGAGTTTCTTAATACAACATTATATTAATAGTACAATTTCTGGATTTATCTAAGAAATAATTAAAACAGATTTGATGTAATACGTGTCGTCGTCTTCTATCATAAGTAAAATAATTATAGTCATAAAAAGTACAAAGCTACTAATTAATTTTTAAAATATATGATGTTTCTAGTATGATAAAATTTATTAATTTATTGCAATTCATCTGAGAAGCGGAAAAAATGATGTATGCCACCTGATAACTTTCGTGTAATCATGATACTGAGCTTGAGAATTCCTCACAATTGAAAACTTTATTTTGCCATATTTTGAAAAAAGGAATTTACCATACATCTAAAATTATAATTAAGGACTTTGTAAATCAATTCAATTCTGCGTTGTACTAGGAATTTTGTAAATGAATTTAATGTATAAAAATTTAATTTAAAAATAGTTAATTTTTCAAGTGAACATTTCTCAGATTCATAAATTTCATTGTTACAAAGCAGAATTTGTTGGATTAAAAATAATTTAATCGATAAAGTATTGTTTGACTTGAGACAGAAGTTTTTGTATAATACGGTAATTTTAGAACGAATGGACAGCAGATGAATAAAGTGTGAAGGATGCACGAGGAAGAATGAAAGGTATATAAAATAATTAAGAAAAACGGAATAGAGAGAGAGAAGACAGCAAGGGATAATAAATAATACATGAATGCCCGAATGTCTAATACATGAAATTCTTCGTTGGATAATTCTTTACAGTCCCACATACTTTCCCGTCACATTTTTTGAACCCTAAAAAATTATTTCAAAAACTAAAAAAAAAAGATTTTTATCTATGGATGTTGCATGGGAAACTTCAAGTCAAAACCGGCACCTGTTAACATTAAAGTAAAAAAATAAAAATTACGGACTTTTTTTGGATTTGGAATAAAATGGGGGGAGTTTTTGAGCTACCCTATTCGCCAGGCAGTGGAGAAAAAGCAGCGGAAAAAAGTTGGAGAGAAGCAAGAGACCTTCTAGGTAAACATTTGTCAAGAGAAGCAGCACTATCTCCATAACGTATATCACAAAGAATAATGTTGCCATTAGGTAAGCACTTTAGCTGTGAACTCAATTCTGCAAGATACAATATAAAATTCCTTTTTTTAAAGCACACAATCATATGTGACGTGCTGCGAGGAACGCAAACTTAGGATTAAAAATCGACGTGCGCAAATGCACCTATGTTCTGTAACATTATTAATTTAATTTCTTCATCAATTATCTTGACGCCTGGATTTTGGGACCTAAAATTTCATTCTTGATAAGTTCAGTTTCTGAATGGAAATGTATCGACTTTTTCCCCTCTTAAGTTGAACCTGAAATGTAAAGCTTGATTATTAACGACTACAAGAAAAGAAACCATTTTCACGTCTTGTTGTTCCCAATTTACATTAAATTCAATTTCGCTTTTAACAAATCTTAACCCCTTGATCTTGAAATAATTATTAACATCATTATAAGCATCATTACTTCGTGAGTTTATGTTGCTGACCAATCCTGAGGTGCGTTCTATTTACTGCAACAAAAATTATATCCGCAATTCCAGATGCGATTACAGAATGTCGATGTCTCTGACCTAATTATGGATTTCAGTCCATCAGGCATCTCATTATATACCAATTTTTTTAGGTGAGTCTATGACGAGTCGTGCAAATTATAGTGCAATATTTTCGAAGCGAGATTTCGTCCTTCGTTCCTATACTTTTTGTCTCCTACGAGTTAACACTAGCCCTTTATGGGTTCGATAATAGAGCTATTACGCTTTCTTGAGATCTTAGCTCACAAAATTCTACCTTTTAATGCTCGTTATTAGTAGAGAATTTCTGATACCATTTAGTGAATTTTACTAATCTGTTGAGATCGAAATTCTCCACTTTGCGCCTGGATAGTCGATCCAGGCTCTGTTCAATTAAGTTGGGCCCTCATTGATAATTTACACGAAATGAGTCAGGTTAAGAAAACAATGAGTCCCCGGTTGTTTAGAGCGATGCATAGACTATCGTTCCTAAACCAGTGATTTTCTCCGCCTCAAAGCACCCTGCTGTGCAACCGAATAAATCCCCATATTTTGACGGGTTATTAATTCGATGGACACCGTTTGGGGTAATTCAAATGCCCCACCAGTCCAAAAACCCAACCTCAAAATCACTACACTAGTACAACCCGACAGGTAGTAGGAACATCCGAGCAATAAAAGTTCTTATCTTTTAATTATTTTTAAAGAGATATTGTAGGTTTCTCTACCACTTTGCATTTAATTTATTTAATAGATCCTTCCTTGACCCTGCCGGCTTGCTGACCCTTGCCTGCTTCGGTTGATTAGTGCCGACTGGCTATTCCTTCGTAATCGCGTTATCGAAGAGGTCCCGTTCGCTCGAAATTCTCAAACCCCTCTTTCCGGGGTGGTTGCGCACACAACGGCACCTGTTTCGAATGGCCATTCATGCAATCAATGCAACCCTTTCGCATCCGAATTTAGATCTTGTTTCAAAGCGCTCTCACGCATTATCCCTGCAATCTATGCGATGCAGGAGTGGGAGCTTCTTTCACGCTCGAGTGTTCGGTGATCACGATTCCCGAACCTTACGTACTTTTGCATTTCAGTGTAAATTTTTATCTGTGAAATTTCAATCATTAGAGCTGCAAACTTAGGCGTGAATCACTTATTTCAACGCGTAGGACGGCCAGAGCAATTCATACATACCAAATTTTACTGATCTTTCCGCTCAGTCTCCTTGTGACACAAAAGCTTTTCTGATTTGCTGAACGCGGAGTGTGATAATGTAGTCGTAAGTAAAGGGGATGTATTCTCAAAATTATCATAACTCCCTGAATGTCTCAATTCGATCGTTTCTTCAATCGCTTCTCCTTAAACATTCTTCTGCTATGGGTCGGTTATTAAATTATGTAACAAATCAAGGGGCGAGGGCGAGAAATGTTGCTATAATTTGTTCCGTTATGACGAGGTGGTCCTTTATTTATGTTAATAATTTTTGAAATTTAGCGAAAATTTTCTCCTTAAAATTATCTTTTTAGTTATAAATTTTATTATTTGGTTAAAGATTTAAAAATTTTTTTAAAAATTAATCCTTTGTGGTTAATTTCCGATTTAAACATATTATCTTTTAAGTAGGAATTAGCTTGTTCTTTAGCATTCTTATTTTCTTGTTAAAAAGTGAACAGAAATATCCTTTGGATACAAAATTTTCTTTTATTATTTTTAGAATTTTTTTTCAAATTCAACTATTTTAGAAAAAATATGACATTTCTTGAAAAAAATTGCACAATTTTATTAAGGTCATACTTTTTGGTAGACAATTCTGCTGTGTTGTTGAAAGTTTAACTGTTTTTTAGAAAATTTAATTTGTTTTAATTTAATGCTTTGGTGATCAAAAAAAAACTAAAATCTTTTCTAGATGAAAATTCAACTATTGCATTGAATTGAAAAAAAATCGATCTGTCTAAATAAAAATTTAATCTTTTTTTGGATACAACTGCAATTGTTTGTTAAACATAATTATAAATATTTCTTTAAAAAATCATCCTTTCTGTTTTTGTATAAATCACATCTTCCTTTGAATAAAACTGTAACTGTTTGGTTGAGAATTAAACTATTTTGAATTTGTTTTTTTTTTTGAATAAAAATTCTTCGGTTATAAATTCTTCGTCTTCCACGTTAAATCATTTTGCTAAGTAATCATTTTTTTAAAGGTTTATATTTTAAGATAAAATTTCATTTTTTTGAAAATTCTTTTTTTTGTATAAATTTCGTCTTTTTTATTAAAATATGAATTATATATTTTTCTTTTGTTCGCTTTCTATGTTAAAATTATAACAATATCAAAATAGTGGTATTTAAATAATAATTATTAAGCAAAAAGAAAAATTAGTCAAGGAAAAATCAGGGAATTTTTAAAATGAAGTTGTCGGGCACCCTGCTTATTCTATTAACTACAACTATAAAAACAATTAGAGAAAATAATAATTACGTTCATTAGGAGGGGCATTAAGAGGTTCTCTAATTGTGCTTGTTTTAAATCCTTTGCAGAATGCTGACCAATTTTCATAATTTGCATATATTTTTATTTATTCACATTAATGTTAAATTTTCATTAAAAAAATAACTTACATATCTTAATATTTATTTCTTATTTTTAGTAAAAAAAAAATTATTTTCCTATCAATTCGATTTTCAATTAACTTTTAAATTATTATTCTACTCTCATTTAAATATTCTGAACATTTAACTGGTACCGTCAAGTTTTTTGTAATCATATACCCCAGATTTAAAGATTTCAAAGGTTTTGAGGAGTTTCAAAAGATAATAATAGATATTGCCCTTTAGGTATAATTAAAATATTATTAATTAAATATAATAATAATACAAATATTACAAGTAATAAAATTGGTCAGTTTAAAATGTTGATGTTAATGTTGATGAGAATTCGAAAAAATGATGGGTAAAAAAAAATAATTCTTTGGTAAAAAAATAATGTTTAAATAATTCTGGAAGTTCAATAACTTTCGGTTTGATAATTTTCCGTATTAACTACGAAACTACGTACGTAATCTTCCATTCTTGAGTCGTTAAAATTCTATTCTGCATAAGTTTTTAATAATTTTTTTTTTTTAATTTAAGTTTTTAGAACCTCTTCTCTAATAGATCAACAAAAATACTTTAATTGTAAGACTATATTCATGATGAATGGATATTTTTTAAAATCATGATATATTTTTTTCATTAACGAAATATTATTAACTGCGTGTGTTATAATCCACACCAGGGAAATAGAGTCAATTGTCGAGAATGAGAATTGCCGCATATACTGAAACTTTATATTCTTGACAATTGTTTCTGTTGCACACATTTGACACCTGACATAGTTCTCCTTGACTTCGAGAAGCAAACCATGTTTGTTATTGAATTTTCGGCACCAACTGACAAAAACATCATAATCAAGGAGAATAAAAAGAAAGAGAGGTATACCTTGTAAGGGAGTTGGGACGATTTTACCCGGAATATTCTGTTAAATTAATCGTCCTTATCATCGGCGCTCTTGGAGGTGCCCAGCTTTCACTGGTTCATAACCTTAAAAGCATCCCTGCGTGTCAACAATATGCTAAAACTCTCACAGGGAAAATGCAGAAGGCGGTCATCCTTGGGTCGCTCCGTGT
>JAAAKG020149254.1:0-10086 GCA_010014905.2 Druon quercuslanigerum
TAGAAATGCTAGACAGAGCCCGTCTAAAAAGGCGTTACAGAACTACCCTGGCCTTCCCTAGTTTTTCCCGATCAGTAATAGGGAAAACTAGCCGGGGCCCTTCCAAACCCTGATCATAATTTCTACATGGGGTTGAGTTTTCTACCAAGAACATTATTTTTCCACCAAACTAAGAAAAAATGAAAAAATTTAATTTTGCCTTCAATTTTGATTCAATTTTTTAAAACTACTAACTCACTAAGTTAGAGATGTTAAAGAGTGATGTTAGTTGAAATTTTATTAATCAGTTTAATTTTATATCAAATAGTTAGATTTTATATGAAATTATTGAATTTCTGAGACGAACAAAAGAAATTTTCTATGAAACTGTTTAATTGATAGCCCGAGAATATAAATTATCATTAAACAACAATTTTCAACAAATTTCTTAAATTTTAAGTTTTATTTTGTACCAAATAATTGAATGTCGAATTTTTTAGCCAACAATACGAATTTTCTAGAAAACAGTTTAATTTTGAACCCAAAAATAAAAATTATCTAGAAGAAACTGAATTTACATTTTTAATAAAAAAAATTGAACTTAAAAAAAATAGTTCAACTTTCAATCAAGATAAATTGTTAACCTTGAAAGATGATTTTTAAACAAAAAACTATTGGTTGACACTCCAACAAATAAATATTTTAATTGAAAATAAAAAAGGGCCAGAAATCGAGCCAGGAAATACTTATTTTTAACAAATATCCTCAAAAACCCTCGAAATTCTTAACAAATGCAGGTTTATTTTTAACCAAACTGTTGCATTTTTAACAAGCAAAAAAATTATTTTCTATTATCCAATAAATTTTTATCCAATTTTCAAGAAAAAAATGAGCTTTTAACAAAATAATTGAATTTTTAATCAAATTCTTTAATTTTTAACAAAAAAAATAATTTTCTATCGAATTGTTGAAGTTTTTTGGTGACAATACGAATTTAATACAAACTACTGGAATTAAAAACGCGAAAATGCAAATTTTCAACAAAAAAGTTAATTTTCAATCAAAACAGAATGAGATGAATTTTCAAATAAAAGCTAGTGGAATTTTCAAACTAAAAATAGTGGAATTTTCAAATTAATAATTTAATAATGCAGGGCGAATTTAAATGAAAAATATTTAATAAATATCAATTATCTAGAAGAACGTTAATTTACATTTTTAACATTTTTCAACTGAAATTGTAAATCCTTAATGAAGAAATTGAACTTAAAAAAATAGTTTAACTTTTAATCAAGATAAATTTTCAACCTAGAAAGATGAATTTTTTAAGAAAAAACTATTAGCTGATATTTCAACAAATAAAGATTTTAATTTTAAATAAAAAAAGGCCAGAAATACTAATTTTTAAAACTGTTGTATTTTTAACAACGAAAAAAATTATTTTTTATTATCCAATATGGTTTCAAGCAAAAAATGCTTCAATTTTTAACAAAAAAAAAATAATTTTTTATCGAAGTGTTGGAGTTTCTTTCACTCTTAGCATTAATTAAGTTGCGCTATTGATTTCAGATTGTTATAACTTCTCAAGATTTACAGGAGAACAAAATTTAATACAAATTAAAATAAATTTAAATAAATTTTAATACAAATTACTGGAATTAATAACGCTAAAATGAAAATTTTCAAATAAAAGTTACTTTTCAGTCGAAATAGAACGAGATGAATTTTCAAACCAAAAATATTGAAAATTTCAAATTAATTTATAATAATTCAGTGCGAATTTAATTGAAAAATTAAAAAAGCTAATATGCTGTGCAGCCTGCAAATAGTAAATAAGAATTTTGATAAACTAAATAATAAAAATTTAAATAAACGTTTTCGTTCATTTTTTAAACTTAAAATATTTTAGGATATTTTGACACATTTTATTTCATTATGAAACTTCTTCTTAAAAGAATATTTTAAGGATTAACACATATTTTTATTTTCGCAACTATTTTTACAACGTTTTTAATGTTTCTAACATAAAAAAGCCTCCTGTCAGTTTTATGTGGGCTAAAAAATTTCTGAGTAAGGAAGTTTTTGTTAGTCACATCATTCTTCAAGTTTTTTCGCAGAAAGTGTTTTTTTACATTGTATTATTTTCGATAAAAATGCTAATTTTTTAGAGAAATTCCAGCCCACATTTCTTTAACTTAGGAATTTCTAAATATTATTTAAACCTAATTAAAAATATTTAATTTTGTTTTGTTTTTAACCCGAGAATGTTAGTTATCGAACAAAATTTTGTTAACATATTACTTACATTTTTACCTAAATATTTTTAAAAATGTTATGTTGGTTCGAATTTTATTATTCAGTTTAATTTTATATCAAATAGTTAGATTTTATATGAAATTGTTGAATTTCTGAGACTAAAGAAAGAAATTTTCTATCACACTCTTTAATTTCCAGCTTGAAAATATAAATTATCAACAAACAAAAAATTTCAGAAAATTTCCTAAATTTTAAGTTTTATTTTGTACCAAATAATTAAATTTTTTGCCAAAATGTTGAATTTTAAAGTTAACAATACGAATTGTCTAGAAAATAGTTTAATTTTGAACCCAAAAATATCAATTATCCACAAGAACGTTAATTTAAAATTTTTAACTGAAATTTTAAATCCTTAATATAATAGTTAATCTTAAAAAAAATAGTTTAACTTTTAATCAAAATAAATTTTCAACCTAGAAAGATAAATTATTTAAGAGATAAATATTTTAATTTAAAATACAAAATAGCCAGAAATTTAGCCAGAAAATACTAATTTTTAACAAATATTCTCAAACACTCTCGAAGTCCTTAACAAATACAGTTTTTTTTTAACCGAACTGTTGCGTTTTTAACAAACCAAAAAATTATTTTCTATTATCCAATATGGTGTCAAGGAAAAAATAAGCTTTCAAAAAACCAATTAAATCATTAATAAAATGCTTCAATTTTTAACCAAAAAAATTAATTTTCTATCGAATTAGTGAAGTTTCTATCTGACAATACGAATTTAATACTGGAATTAAAAACGCGACAATTTAAATTAGCCAAAAAAAGTTAATTTTTAATCGAAACAGAACGAGATAAATACTCATACCAAAAATAGTGGAAATTTCAAATTAATTTCTATTAATTAAATGCGAATTTATATGAAAAATAAAAAAAGTAATATGCTATGCAGCCTGCAAATAATAAATAAGAATTTTGATAGATTAAATAATAAAAATTTAAATAAACGTTGTCATTCATTTTTAAAACTTAAAATATTTTAAGATATTTAACACATTTTATTTTATTTTGAAACTTCTTTATCCAAGCAATATTTTAAGGATTAACAAATATTTTTATTTTCACAAATATTTTTACAACGTTTTTTCTAAAATAAAAAAAGTCTTCCTGTCAGTTTTTAAACCTAATTAAAAATATTTAATTTGGTTTTGTTTTTAACCCGAGAATGTTAGTTATCAAACAAAAAATTTTCAACAAATTAATTACATTTTCAGTTAAATAGTTTTAAAAATGTGATGTTAGTTCAAATTTTATTAATCAGTTTATTTTTATATCAAATAGTTAAATTTTATATGAAATTCTTGAATTTCTAAAACGAAAAAAAGGAATTTTCTATCAAACTCTTTAATTTCCAGCTTGAAAATATGAATTATCAACAAACAAAAATTTTCAGCAAATTTCCTAAATTTTAAGTTTTATTTTGTACCAAATAATTAAATTTTATGCCAAAATGTTGAATTTTTAAGGCAACAATGCAATTTTTAAACATTTTTCAACTGAAATTGTAAATCCTTAATTAAAAAATTTAAAAAAAAACAATAGTGAAACTTTCAATAAAGATTTTAAACCTAGAAAGATGAATTTTTTAAGTGATAAATATTTTAATTTAAAATAAAAAATGGCTAGAAATTGAGCTAGAAAACACTAATTTAAAACAGAAAAAAAATTATTTCCTATTATCCAATATGGTTTCAAGCAAAAAATGAGCTTCCAACAAAGCAATTGAATGTTTAATCAAATGCTTTAATTTTAAACAAAAAAATTAATTTTCTATTGAAACAGAACGAGATGAATTTTCGAACCAAAAATAGTGGATTTTTCAAATTAATTTCTAATAATTCTGTGCGAATTGAAATAAAAATATAAAAAAAATTAATATGCTGTGAAGCCTGCAATAAGTATATAAGAATTTTGATAGACTAAATGATAAAATTTTAAAGAAACGTTTCCGTTCATTTTTAAAACTTAAAATATTTTAAGATATTTTGACACATTTTATTTTGAAACCTCTGTTTAAAAGAATATTTTAAGGATTTTTAATTTTATCTTTTATTTATCTTTTATCTTTTTAGTTTCGAAA
The DNA here is from genome assembly GCA_010014905.2 of Druon quercuslanigerum. Classification (NCBI taxonomy): domain Eukaryota; kingdom Metazoa; phylum Arthropoda; class Insecta; order Hymenoptera; family Cynipidae; genus Druon; species Druon quercuslanigerum. Next base: position 4,382 of record JAAAKG020149254.1, read on the forward strand.
ATACTTTTACAACGTTTCTGCTAACATAAAAAAGCAACCTGTCAGTTAAAAGCAAATTTTCAAAAAAAAAGTTAATTTTCAATCGCATTTTTAAAACTTAAAATATTTTAGAATATTTTGACACATTTTATTTTATTTTGACACTTCTTTTTAAAAGAAGATTTTAAGGATTAACACATATTTTTATTTTTATAACGTTTCTGCTGAGATAAAAAAGTCACCCTGTCAGTTTTATTCCGGCTAAAAAATTTCTGAGTAAGGAAATTTTTGTTAGTAGTATCATTCTTCAATTTTTTCGCAAAAAGTTTTTTTTCACATTCTGTTGTTTCCGATAAAAATGTTAATTTTTTAGTGCAATTACAGCGCACATTTTCTTCAATTGGAAATTTTTAAAATATTCTTTAAAACTAATCAAAAATATTCACAACTTTTCCATAATTGATTTTGGAATGAATTCAGTTTTCTCAAATAACTTTTGTATACCAAACACAAAACGTTTTTCCTTGTACTATTATCAAAAATTGTAATAGTTCCCATTAATTATTGAAGTGTTTAAAATATTCTACTAAATGACAAATTTTTTCCGTGTTTATAATTTTAGTAACAAAACGTTTTTAAACTGTTCAATCGTTATTGGTGCCTTATTTCAGCTCGTTATCAATTCATGAGGGGGGAGTCCCCAATTAAATGTGGTTGGAACAGTGTCCAACTCAAATGAGTTAATTAATTCTGGCAGGTTTTCAACGGAAGAAATTTGATTAATTCTACAATAACGAAATGTTGGTTAATATTATCAGTTTAAATTAGTATGTTAATATCATTCATTCAGTCGAATTTATTGTTTTATAGAATTTGACTTTATTAAAATACTAGCAATGGTTTCATTTTGGTCTTTTGAATTTCTTGAAATGCTTTCAAACTTTTTCAAATTCTTTTGGGTTCTTTTAACGTCCATAAAATTCGAAAAAATCAGTAATTTCACAGAATTTATGAAATTCAGAGATGTTACGAATTTAAAAAATTAAAGGATTTTAGAGTCCTTAGGAAATTATAGGATTTTCAGGAATTCAGATTAGTCAAAGAATTCAGGAAGCTTAGAATATTTCAGGATTTTAGAGATTTAGAGGAATCAATGATTTTAGAGAATTTAAGCATATTCGAAAAAATTAGTTTCCCATTATTATATTCACTTTTTTGTGAAATTTTTAAAATTTTAAATTAATTCTAAAGAATATCATTTAATATAAATTGAACATTGTTTCCTTTTATACTAGGATATTGTTTCCTTTATACCAGGAATAAAAAATAAAAGCATATCTGCAAATCAACATTATACTGCGAACGAATAGGAATTATTTATTTAATGTTGTACCCTTTAATTTGAAAAATATCAAACACAAGGGCTTTTAATGTGAAGCTTTAATAATTATATATGAAATATTTTAATTTTTTAGTATATTATTAAATTTTATTATCAGAGAAAAAATTATGGAAGCAGTCAGCTTAGAAATTGTTCATTTTATGATTGATAAGCCTGTTGTGTCAGTGTAAGGTTGATTAAATTTTACAATTAGTATCTACGTTTACATTATTAAAATTGATAAGGTGCACCAATATATTTAATTTTTAACTTATCATTGAATCTTCAAAAAAAAGAAATAAGAAACAAAATCATCACTACGAACAAACTTTTTTCTGTGAACAGAATGTATTAGTTGCGAAAAGAAATAATTTCATTCTGCTACCGCTTGTCGATTATTATTAGTAATTAGGAAAAAAAATTCTTAAAATCTTTCTTCCATATATCCTTTAAAATTTTCTGAACTTTCGACATCTGAAGTTAGAATTTAAAAAAAATGCATATTTGAAAAGGTATATTTGTTTATTTTACAAAAAACATAAATTGTCGAACGTAAAAAATTTTTAATATGTAATTTTAGGATCAAAATTGTCCGTAGATTTGTTTTATTTGTGCATGAAAAGTGTCCATGCACTCTAGCCTTCAAAATGTAGTGGTAGGTTTTTTCAAATTAAACATGGCGGCCCAAATAATAAATTTTTAAAATTTTTCCGGTACTTTTTCATGCACTAACAAATTTTTTCATTTTTAATAAAAATTAGTGCAAATTAGTTTTTTTGGGTCGCTAATTAAAACTATGCTACTAGATTTTTAAAATTCAAGATGGCGGATCGAATATGGCTGCCAAAAATGTCAAAAAATGGTTCAATTTTCATGAAAATTCATTTAGAGTTTTTTTTTGGGTCGGTGATTACGAATCTGCTATCAGATTTTTAAAATTCAATATGGCGGATCCAATATCACTGCCAAACATTTCAAGAAAGTATTCAATTTTCATAAAAATTCGTATAAGGGATCTAATATGGCTGCCAAAAATTTTCAAAAATTGTTCAAATTTTTTGAAAATATGAATTGGGAGGTTATGGGTCTTATATGTCGTTGCCTGGATTTCAAAACGAGGAGGTGAACGCAATAAACAAAGCCTCTTCTTTTTTTTAATTTTTTCAAATTAAAATTTTTTTTATAAGAAAACCTTTTAAAATCAATAATCCAAATACTTAGTATAAGATTCTAACTTATTAATTCAGATTTTCAAAATTCAAGTTGGCAGATACAATATGGCTTCCGAAAATGTCGAAAATTGTTCAATTTTCATTAAAAATTTTATCGAGGGGTTTTTTGGATTGATGATTACGAATATGTTATCAGCTTTTTTAAATTCAAGGTGGCGGATCACATATGGCTGCCAAAAGTGTCGAAAAATGGTTCATTTTTCATGAAAATTCGTATAAGAGGGTTTTACAGATCGCTGATTACGATTCTGTTATCAGATGTTTAAAATTCAAGATGGTGGATCCAATATGGCTGCCACAAATTTCAAAAAAATTTTCAATTTTTATGAAATTATGAATGGTGAAGTTATGGGTCGCGTTTCTTAGACGACATATATTATGTGTTGTCATAAAGAGAAAGGTAAACTCAATAAAGAAGGACCCTTCTTTATTTAAATTTTCAAATTTTTCAAATTTTTCAAATTTTTTCAAACTTTTATTAATTTTTTTTATAATTAAACCTTTTATAATCAATAATCCAAAAACTTAGCATTAGATTCTAACTTATTTATGATGAATTGAAAAGTAGTGTGTGCATGAATATACATCGCACATCTTACAGATTTTCTGCGTCCTTGAACCACATTTTTTAAAATTTGAACATTGTTGTTTTGATTGTATTGTTACAGTTTCTTGTTTTTGACTTATTTTATCCTTTTTATTGCTAGGCGTTAAAATAAATTTTTCATGAAATCTTCATGAAAATTAAACTCTTTTTTGAAATTCCATCCTGAATTTTCAAAATCTAATGGCAGATTCATAATCAGCGACCCAAAAACCATCTTGCACTTATTTTTATTAAAATTGAACAAAAATTGTTATTGCAGGAAAAAGTACCGTAAAAATTTAAAAAAATTTGAATTTAAGCCACCATATTAGATGCCGCCATGTTTAATTTGAAAAAAACAACCATTACATTTTGAAGGCAAGAGCGCATGGACACTTTTAATGCACAAATAAAAAAAATCTGCGAACGATTTCATTCCTAAAATTACATATTAAAATTTCTTAATTTGACACTTCGTGTTTTTTGTTGAATAAAAAAATATATCATTTTAAATATACGTTTGTTTACAACTCTATCTTCAGAGATCGAAAGGTCAGACAATTTTTCATTCGAAATCGGTGGTTTCGATTTTTTCTATGACCGATTTTATAGTTAATAGAACCGTTGAAAAAAATCTGAAAAATATGTCCAGTCAGGACTTAATGGGTTAAGGCGTAGGGATGTAAAATAGTTTGCTTTTAGGTGTTGAACAAGAAAGATGATGGTGAAAAGAAAAGATCATTTTACCACCATATTTCGCGTCCAGTCGGTAAAACAAGGTAGATGATATACGTCCAGGTATGGGAAATGAACCGAAAAAGGTTCTTTTGCTGACTTCATATTTGAAAGGTTTCCATGTTCTTTCGACTTTCAGAGTTTGAAAATATAAAGATAACATAAAATTTGGTTTTCGCTACCATCCTATTATTAAAGTTGTTTTATATTTTAAATATGAAATTTTGAAAATTAGTAATGAAGTAGGCAAAAGGACGGGTTTAGGGGATATAAGAAGGGCATACTTTAATTTTATTTATTTAAAAAGTTATCTTTCCTATTTTTTTATTACTTAACGTTACCTTAGATATAATTACGATCTCTAAAGTTACGTACTTTACAGGAAGTTCCAAGTTTGCGCAAATACCAGAGTCGCCTGCGGGTAGGATCTGAAAACGTCGACAAACATTTAACTTCCTCCAGAGATTTAAAACGCATTTCTATGGGTGCAACTGCGTGTTAGCAAGTAAAAGTGTCGATTGAAAGTTTGCTACTTCCGGTATTAAGCCACCCACATTAAATGACACGGACAAATTTTGATCCTTCAATTTTAAAGAAATGCTGATTAAAATGGCGACGCTAGAAGAAATAGCTCAAGTTTGTTTTAATCTTCACAACACGGTAATAATATATGCACGTATGACGTTTGCCTGGACATGAAACGTAGAAGATGATATAGAAGATAATATAATTGAGCACAATTGATAGTTAAATAATAATAAAAAATTTTATAATTTCGAGTTAGACTGGTTAATTAAATAAATTATTCAATTCGTCGTTAATACCAGTCAAAGCTGTTAATGTTGTCCATACAATATCCATACTAAATCCATGCTATATATAGAGTTCAAAACCAAAAATTATCAAAAAATAGGGTCGATAGGGTGACTTTTTGCGAAAATATAGAAACAAAATTCTTTTAAATATCAATAATAATAAACCTGATTTCATTAGAGATTAAACTTATTTCAAAAATTCATAAAAAAAGGTTGTCTTCGTTTTACAGTGGACCTGCATTAACACGACTATTGCCAAGATTTTTGATAAAAATAACATTTTGGACTGAAAAAATTATGTCCAATTCTTTAACAAAGAGATAAATTTTGAAATATAATGATGAATCTTCAGCAAAAAAAATTAATTTTTAACCAAAAATTTCAACCATATAGTTGAATTTTGTAATAATTGTAGTTTCAAAATGAAATAAGAATATAATAGTAGAAAGGGGAGTCCATGTATATTAAAAAAGTTTATCATTACCTGGAATATTATTTTCTGCAATAATTTCAGTGAATAAATTTAAAAAACTTAGGCTCATCGCCTCTTTATGAAATGATTCTCATTGCACTCATCGAGCTCTGGGACCAGCATATAAAAATTATGATAAAAATTGAATAAATCTTTGATTTTTCTATTTTTTAAATATAGGACGTTACTATCATAAATAAAAGTGTTATAAATTATAAAATAAAATATTCAATTCATGGGTAATAGCAGTTAAAGCGTTTAATGTTATTGTAAAAGCTTGTTGTTAAAGCTGAGACGCGTTTCGACACAGATCTGTGCCCTTTTCAATCATTCTTTCTTTATAAAAAAAATCATTGAATCTATAAAAAACACGATATTTTACGAATATCTTTGTACTTACAATATTATTTAAGATAGCATATAGGAAAAACTTTCATAATCGAAAAATAACACTTCATCTTATTTATAAATTGAAGATAGTTAAAGATTAAACAATTCATTTTAT
>JAAAKG020149255.1:0-10085 GCA_010014905.2 Druon quercuslanigerum
TTACCACGTAGATATGAAATTGTCAAAAAATAATATTTTTGCGAATTTTCTAGTGATAATGGAGTCTCTGATTTTTGCGCTCCACGAAAATAGCCACTCAGATTTTTTCGCTTCAACCCTTAAAGTCTAAAATCAACCCCTCATTACCACGTAGATATGAAATTGTCAAAAAATAATATTTTTGCGAATTTTCCAGTGATAATGGAGTCTCTGATTTTTGGGCTCCACGAAAATAGCCACTCAGATTTTTTCGCTTCAACCCTTTAAGTCTAAAATCAACCCCTCTTTACCACGCAGATATGAATTTGTCAAAAAATAATATTTTTGAGAATTTTCCAGTGTTAGTGGAGTCTCTGATTTTTGGGCTTCACGAAAATAGCCACTCAGATTTTTGGGCTCCAACCCTTAAAGTCTAAAATCAACCCCTCTTTACCACGTGGATATGAATTTGTCAAAAAATAATATTTTTGAGAATTTTTCAGTGTTAATGGAGTCTCTGATTTTTTGGCTCCACGAAAATAGCCATTCAGATTTTTTCGCTTCAACCCTTAAAGTCTAAAATCAACCCCTCTTTACCACGCAGATATGAATTTGTCAAAAAATAATATTTTTGAGAATTTTTCAGTGTTAATGGAGTCTCTGATTTTTGGGCTCCATGAAAATAGCCACTCAGATTTTTTCGCTCCAACCTTTCACGTCTAAAATCAACCCCTCTTTACCACGTAGTTATGACTTTGTCAAAAAATAATATTTTTGCGAATTTTCCAGTGTTAATGGAGTCTCTGATTTTTGGGCTCCACGAAAATAGCCACTCTGGTTTTTTGGCTCCAACCCTTAAAGTCTAAAATCAACCCCTCTCTACCACGCAGATATGACTTTGTCCAAAAATAATCTTTTTGAGAATTTTCCAGTATTAATGGAGTCTCTGATTGTTGGGCTGCTTGAAAATTTAAGTTCGAATTTATATGCATGTGTTTGATTTTGTTACGTAAGGGTGGTTTTTGAACCTTTTTTGTGCTGCATTCGAGGGCTTGGAATAAGTCCTAAATTTTAATCCGCTTTTTTGTCTTAAGATTTCATTTTTGCCATGGGGGTGGTTTTTTTGCACATAGGGGTTGGTTTTTAGAATTTTTGTGTGCATTTGAATGCCGAAAATAAGACCAAAATTTGGGTTTACTTTGACTTTTCCGAGTTGCGATTTTCACATAGGGGGTAGTTTCAATTTTGGTAGGGGTGGTTTTTGAAGTTGGTTGTTGGCGCGTTCGAGAAAAATTCTGACGTGCCTAATTTTTTATTTTTCAAAATCTTCATATAGTGGAGGTGCTGACTTGATTCAAGCCAGCACCTCCACACGAAATTTTAATTTTCGAAAAAAGTAGTGGAGCCCAAAAATCGGCAATATAGCCCAAAAATAACCCAAAAAAAGCCCAAAATTCTGATGCAAAGAAATTTGGGAATTTCGATTGTGGAGGTGCTAGCTTGATGGACCTTAAATCATTCGCATTCACATTCTCCCACAAGATAAAATAAGCAGAACATCAAACGTAAAGGTTATTGGAAATTGCGTATATTATTGTATGTACATAGCAAGAAAAATTCCTAAACGGTGATTTGCGAAATTCTTCACTTCTTCAATAAAATACGTTCCTTCGTGCACTGAATTTATTATTTGTATTATTTAAAATAATATTCTTAACTTAGTCTTCCCCTAGGTATCCTTTTTTCATCGTTGATATGTAAAATCTTAATCAATAATAAAAATGATAATAGTGTATGTTCCACAAGGAAATAATCTATTATGATATAAATTACATTAATTAAAATTTTTGAAAATTAAATTTAATAATTAGTAATAATAATGAAAATTGGATAAAATAAAAGTTATAATTTTTCATTATTCATTATTAATCAATACATTGTAATTTATTGAGTAAATAATTAATTAATAATTGAAAATTGACAATTATTAATTAACCAGTAGTTATTAACTATTATCGAACATTGGATTTATTAATGATAATTGATTGATAGTTAAAATTAATCCAATGATATTAATTATATGGATAAGTTAATACAAATTAAATTCCAACGTAGTCTTAATATCGATGTCTAGACCAACTTCTACCTGAAATATGATTCATTAACAATGGAATATGGCAGAGATAGAGATGCATTGAGATTTAAATAAGGTGCTTATTTGCGACTTAGGCTAGCCTCAAGCTTGAACAAAGGAACAGGTAAAGTTTCCAAAGTGTACCTGTTACATTGCTGCACCACTAAGCTGAACCATAGGCTCTACCGTGAATTCTCTGTGCTAAGTAGTAAATTTTTGGAAACCTTGGCAACAAATGCTTAGTCCTGCTAATTATTATTTTTTTTCAAAACAAACAAGACGGGCCTTCTACTTTTTCGTGGCCTAAAATATTTATCAGTCTCATTCCAAGACTCTGAAAATGCCTTGTTTTGGATTATGTCTTTTTTTTAATTACGGGTTAATATGCGCAATTTACGTTTCACATTGGCCTGGTGGCTGATAGCGGGCGCTGAACGAGTGCATCCAAAGTAGCTACGACCCTGCTTTCAGAACCCCGCTGAGTGGTTAAGAAAGGAGGCGGCAGTATCAGTTACACACAGAAGCCTTTGTACTTTCTTCTTCCGGCTCCAGACTTTAAAATAGTTATCATTTATTATCAATATGTTTTTTATACAATTTATTTATATGCTGTTAATACTTTTCTTTTCCCAGACACTAACAGCTTTGGCTCGTTCTCGTACGTGCAGTAGTATTAAAGATTTTTTTTCTGGTTAAAAACTTTATAGTCATGTTTATAAAAATATTGTATTTTTTTAAGAATATGTGAGTTCCTAAGGATTTGAGGAATCAATAAAAATTTTTTTGGAATTTTATATGCATATTTGCCAATACAGGAACTTCTCAAAGTTGAGCTATCTACTCGAAGCGCATTATTTCGGTGTTTTTTTGCAAAAAAACGATGACAGTTCCTCGACAGATTTTTGCACAATAACCGCCAAACATTTAATAAACGCTGAAATAAAGACGCATTGACATGCACGTCACTGTTAGTTTGACCATTTTTTTGATCCGAGATAATCATTCCCAAAGTGACCGGACTACATGAAAAAATCAAATATTAGTACTCTTACACTTTAAAGCCCTATTTTCTTTTTCGTGATATCTTTCTTTTTGACGGAGATATCATTCATTGAAGTTTATTACTTTATGATCCTGCAATTTGAAGTATTAAAAGTGGACACTTTGGGAAATCGAAATAATTTACTGGAAAATAATTTAATTTGATTTTAATAGTAAAAATACAGACTTTGAATTAATCTCAGTTGGGCTCTACTCCCAAAACCACCCCTAATTAGGGGTTGAAAAATTAAAAAAATTTTATCTTTGCTGCTTATCAAATTTTACACCTTTATTCTGGATGTATACACCTGCAGGTCACATAAAGTGTCTGTAGAAATTATTATATCATTCCAACCCCCGAAGCACCCCTTACTCGAAGGTTGAAAATATGAAATATCATTATCGCGGCTTTTATTGAAATTACATAACTACATTTAAAAAAGTGTCATTTTGTGGGTCTTAGAACTTATAAATAAGGATTCCTGATCCTCATTAGTGCACGAAATGCTCCTAAAAAAGGGGTTGCAAAATTGAGAAATTTGTACCTGCAATTCTTATGGAATTCTCCAACTGCTTATGAGATATATCATTCAGTATGACTTGAAATACTCATGAAAAAATCACTGACTCGTTTCAACCCCCAAAAAACACTAAATCAGAGGTTGATCTATCTATTTTAAAATTTAACTAGTCAAGGGTCGATGAATTAAAATATAATAATATAACCTAAATAACATCACACTAACGACATGAAGAGTTCTGTTGTTGAAACTCCAAGTACGCTGTAACCCCATAACCTCAAACGGAATAACATCACATCCGTAACAGGTAGGGCTCTGCGCTATAAACCCCAAGTACGCTGTAACCCCATAACCTTAACCGTAATAACATCACACCTGTGACAGGTTTTAAAAACCCAAGTACCCTGTAACCCTATAATCTTAACCGTAATAACATCACACCTATGACAGGTAGGGTTCATTTTTTAAAAACCCAAGTACCCTGTAAACCCATAACCTTAACCGTAATAACACCACACCTGCGAAAGGTAGGGCTCTGTTTTCAAAGCCCAAGTACGCTGTAACCCTATAACCTTCACCGCAAAAATATCAAATCCACGACAGCTTGGGTTCTGCTATTCAAAATCTAAGAACGTTGTAACCCCATAATCTCAAACACAATAACATAAAAACTCACATCAGCGTATTTTCATCAGCAATTTATCAACCCTTAACTCAAAAAATTTTTAAATAGATTGATTAACTTTTAATTTAGGGTAGTTTCGGGGGTTGCAACGAGTCAGCTATTTTTTTACGAGTATTTCAAGTACTACTAGTTGATATATCTCAAAAACAGTTGAAGAATTCCATAAGGAATGCAGATGAAAATTGTACAATTTTGCAACCCCTATTTTAGGGATATTTCGTGCACTTATAAGGATGAGGAACCCTTATTTATACGTTCTGAGACCCACAAAATGACAATTTTTTAACGTGGTTTTATAACTTCAATAAAAGCCGCGATACTGATATTTTACATTTTCAACTCTCGAGTAAGGGGTGCTTCGGGGGTTGAAATGATATAATACTTTCTATAGACACTCTTTGCGACCTGCAGGTGTATACATCCAGAATAAAGGTGTAAAATTTGATAAGCAGCGGAGATAAAATTTGTTTAATTTTGCAACCCCTAATTACGGGTACTTTTGGGGGTAGAGCTCAACTGAGATTAATTCCAAGTCAGTATTTTTACTATTAAAACCAAATTAAATCATTTTCCAGTAAATTATTTCGATTTCTCAAAGTGCCCACTTTTAGTACTTCAAGTTGCAGGATCATAAAGTAATAAACTTCAATGAATGATATCTGCGTCAAAAATAAAGATATCACGAAATAGAAAATAGGGTTTTAAAGTGTAAGAGTATTAGTTTCCAATGCCGTCATTGGTTTTTAGAAAAAAAATTATTCAGGTTGAGAAAAGCTCTTGAATATAGCAAACAACCGTGTTTTTCACACATTTAGGTTAGAGTTTCTCGAAAACCTAGGGTGAGGGAACATTTCTGAGGCCATATTTGGATTCGGCGCACCAAAAACTTTTGGGTAGGCATGGTCGGCACTGATGTCCGCTACGACACACTGCCTGAGGTCGCGCAAACTCCAGCCAATCAGCGCCCGAGCTACGAGGAGCAGAAGAGGAACGAGCCAAGAGCACGCCGAGACTCGTTCTCACTACGGTAAGACTTGATATTTTAAATAAAATCAGCGGGGGGGGGGGGATTTGCTCGAAACGTGGCCATTCTGTTTTTGTCGATTTCTTGCTGACGCGATTTTGTTTTTATGGACTTTTGGTGTAACGTAATTATAAAATTCCCTTTTTTCTGATGTAACGATCCTACTTTTGTGTAGTCACCTTTTGGGGAAAATTACATGGCACGTGTTCGTGGGGTTTTTCGGGGACTGGGCCTATTGCTAGAGTCCAGGTTGAGTTCCAAGTTAAGCTTTTGAACTCTAACCCAAAAATGTGGATTTTTTAAATTTATTTTTAGATTATTGTTGATTTCTCTTTTTTTTGAGCGATGATCGATATTGCTCATTACTTATTTTGATGCCAAACTAAGTTTTCCTGTGATTGATATTGTGCTTTGACAAAATTCTGACTACTCCCTCTTTTGAATTGTGTTTGACCCTTTTGTTAAATTAATTGCTTCTTGCTTGTGGATTATGGCTTTCCCTCTCATTGGATTATGATTACACCGTTTAATAAATTATAATTACCCCTTTTGGTTAAATTAATTTCCCCTTTCTGGTAAGATTCGACTACCCCTTTTTATTAAATTGTGACTATCCCCTTTTTATTAAATTGTGACTATACCCTTTTTTTCCATTTTTGATATCACCTTTTGTTAAATTCTGACTACCCCATTTTGTTTAATTTTGACTATCCCCTCTTGATAAGCTTTGGTTACCCCTTTTTACTAAACTATGACTAACCCTTTGCGTTAAATCGATAACCCATTTCTGGTGCATTCCGAGTATCCCCTTTTGTAAAATTTTGACTATCCCTTTCTTTTGTTAATTGTGGTTTCCCCTTTTGTTGAGATATGACTATCCCCTCTTCTCAATTTAACTATCCCCTTATTTCGTTGGAATATGACCACCCCTTGTTCTTGAATTGATTATAGAATATGACTACGCTTTTGTAAAATACGCTTCAACTATCGATTACGACCAACCACATTCAACATGACTATGCCCTAGAGCTATTTTTAGAACCTTTAGAGTACCCCATTTTGTTTACCCTTTTGAATTAGCATGACTATCTCTTTGAGTTTCGCTCATCTATCTTGTTATTACTGTAGAGTATGAACACCCTTCAGATTTTGCCTCTCCCTATGGTTACCCCTTTATTTTGTTTTCGCTTTCAGAGTGCCCTGTTGGCCGATTGTAAATTTACGCTCCTATGCTTAAGACCACGTCTTAGACGTATGGTAACCTCAAAAATGAATACTTAGGGGTTATGTCAGTATTGTTTAGTCTTATAATGCGAGTTAAGTTAAGCGCATTGGAGTAGCACCTACGAAAAGGGCCTAATCTATCGCAGATTAGTTAGTTTAGGACAATAAGTTAGTTATAGATAAATCTTCTGTTTTGGAGCTATCAATTTTGCAATGTCTATTTTGTAAAGTAGGGTAGGATTATCGTTTAGACAAATAGGCTTATACGTCACTAGTAAAACTAATTTGTATGAAGTGTTAATAAACAATGTGTTCTTTGTTATACTGAATCTTGACTGTACTCATTTTATTTCGATTTAAGGATTTCTTTTACTTTTACCATCGACTGCCTCTCTACCATTAACCACATTTTCAGGTCAGAGGTAGCATAATTTTGATCCAGTATACTTCATCCGATGGAAATTTGAGTTTGAATTTTACTGCGGAATGTTTGTATTCTAAATTTTTGAAATTTTTGAGTGGCTAAGGAAAGCCCAGCGCCCAACATACTTATTGAGAATTTGTTTTTGAATACTAAGATCTGGAAAATGCAGTACCGAAGTTAGGTACTCGGAGGAGTACATACACTGATGTTAAAATTAGTTCCCCCACACCGCCCACTGGGGGTGGAGTTGCCAAAGCAAATGGATTTGAATTTAAAATTATTTTATGATACTTTGATATATTTTATTAACATTCATAATTTCTGTCTGTAAGTTAATAGAAATATTACGATATTTATTTATAAATATGGATTCCAATATTCGTCTTTTGTATGTATTTTTTTCTTTGGCTAGAATTTTAATACTGTTAAAATCGAAATTAAAATAATGGTCTAAATTCCAGCAATGTTGTGTTAGATCTGTGTTTAAATTTTCAACTCTGCAATCTCTTTTGTGTTCAGGGACTCTAGTTTTTAGTCTTCTCTCTGTTTCACCAATATAAATTTTTTCACAGCAATTACATTTAATGAGACATACAATACCAGATAAATTATCAGTAGTATCAATATATTTTTGATCAGGTAAATTTTTTTAAAGAGTGTTATTATTTCTAAAATAAACATTTATATTAAATTTCTTTAGTGAATTTTTCAACCTTTCAGAGAGTCCTTGAATATAAGGTAGCGTAACTTTTAAATCCGACGAGCCCGATCGCGCGCTCGAGCGCGCGTGTTTTCGTCATTCGCGATATTTTATATGTATTACAGATTTTTTTTGCAGTTCAATCCGAAATTCAATCCAAATGGATCCGATCCTCACTTATCAATCGTTCTTCATTCATGTATCAGAACCAACCATGCATCCGCGCCTCCAATTCTCTTAAATGAATGGAACACCAATCGGACACAAACTTTGACTCTATCCGAGTGAACAGGAAACCAATCAAAACCTAACTTTCATTACTTTAAAATCCGGGCGTTTATATCAACTTTAAACCTAACACACTTTTTAATCATTTATAAACCGTGAGCTTAACACAATTGCGAAGTTTGTTGAAGAAACCAGGTCTGTCGCAGTTTTTTCGAAAAAGTATAGGTCCAAACCTGGGACAGTACTGTTTTTTTTGGGAAGTGTATGCTATGTGAATAATCCGATTAATCCGAAGCTCATCCAAGAATGCTTTTCAATCCTTCTCAATTCTCGCACAAACATTACCTTCAATCCGAATTATTCTAAGCTCGCCATTCAATTTGAATGGCGAGTTATTTAGTATTAGTTTTTTTTTAAGTTTTTGTGTATATCCCATGGTTTTTGAGATAATTCTAAATTTTGATTTTTTCCTTTTGAAAATCTTTATATTGAGTAAATTTGTGGTGGCTGATGAAAATCCTTTGTATAAAATCCTGAATATTTCGTCAGTTTTCACGAAAACACGAAATAACGATAACACGAAATTTTCATTTTGAAACTCTATCTATTATACTAATTCAGGGTGCCCGATAACAACTCTGGAATGCAATAAGCTAAAAATGTTATCCCTTTTCGCGTATCTCTGCTTTACTCTGTTAGTTCTGGGTGGTCGAGGATCTTAATCAAACAGTGACATTTGTTCAGTTCACGCGCATCTTTCATCGTTTTCAAGATATATCCAAATTATATTGTTTATTTAATTTCAAACCATTCTATTGGGTTATTTCGAGTTTTTCGAACACAGTCCTACTCTGCAAACTCCTTAATATTTGTATATTTTTCTTGCATCTCTGTTCGTTTGCGATATAAGTCAAAAAGTAGTATTATTGTTTTGCACTTTTAAAATCTTAGCTTTAAAATCTTAGGTAAGTTAGAGTTGTTTAAAAGTTCCCCTCTGCAAAATCCCTAGAACGCGATTATTTTTCACGCATCTTTAACCGTATTCAAAATATGTAAATCATATTTCAGATTTTTAATTTTATAAAGTCTATTTATTGTCGAAAATGAAGCCCCTTCTTAGTATTCACGTTTCTTTGACCGTATTCTAGTTAACTCAAAATTTTTATTTAAAAAAAATTGATTTATTGTTTTAGGTCGGGGTGGCAGAGGATCAAATCCTTTAGGAAATCATGAAAATGTTGTCCGTTTACGCTTATCTCTTACCGTTTTTAAGACAACTCAAAATTTCATTTTTTTGTATTAAAAAAATCTTTTTATTAGGTTAATTAATGTAGTTCGAAAACAAAACCCTTCTGCAAAAACCTTAAAATTTTGGTATCAGGAGATTCCCTTCTTCAAAACCCTGAAAATATTTTTTAGTTTTCACGTATAATGGACACTTTATAGATAATTCAAATTTTTGCATTTTTTCGCATTTTAAACTTTTGCTTACTGGTTTGCGTCAAAGTTTTTACGTATCTTTCGCCGTTTTTATGATTACTCAAAAAAAATTTATTCAAAACAAAATGTGTTTATTGGGTTAGTTTATGTAGGTCGAATACAATACCCCACTGTAAAAAACTTAACATTTTGTTCGAAAGAGATACCCCTCCTGGAAATCCTAAAAAATTTTTTCCGTTTTCACTTACCTATCAGCGTTTTCAAGATAACTAAAAAATTTCATTTTTTTGGGCGATTTTTAAAAAATATTTTTATTAGGTTATTTCGAATTGGTCGAAGATAAAACATATTTTTAAACGCCTTAAAACCTACTTAGTTTTAATGTTTCCATGCCCGTTTTCGAAAAAAATCAAAATTTTGATTTTTTGAATATTGAAAATTTGTTTATTGTTAGTGTTCGCGCATCTCTCACCATTTTCAAGATTACCTAAAAACTTTATATTTTGTTTGTATTTA
This sequence comes from Druon quercuslanigerum, assembly GCA_010014905.2. Classification (NCBI taxonomy): domain Eukaryota; kingdom Metazoa; phylum Arthropoda; class Insecta; order Hymenoptera; family Cynipidae; genus Druon; species Druon quercuslanigerum. Next base: position 9,917 of record JAAAKG020149255.1, read on the forward strand.
AACAATCTTTTTTTTTAGGTTAGTTCTTTTTGCTGGAAGACAACACCCTTTTTTAAAAACCTTAAAATTTATATAGGATTTACGTTTCTCTAACCGTATTCAAGGTAATTACAAATTTTTATTTTTTTTAAATTGAAAATTTGTTTATTGATTTAGGTTAGGGTGGCCA
>JAAAKG020149256.1:0-10085 GCA_010014905.2 Druon quercuslanigerum
GATAGATAGATAGATAGATAGATAGATAGATAGATAGATAGATAGATAGATAGATAGATAGATAGATAGATAGATCTATAGATAGATAGATAGATAGATAGATAGATAGATAGATAGATAGATAGATAGATAAATCGCTAGATCCGATAGATTCATCCTACGATTCGGAACGTTAATTCCAATTGTATCATTGACATTATTCATAAATATTCGTACATTTTCGATTAATTTCTGATTTTTAAACATTTGAAGATATTTCCAGAGTTAATGCTGATAAAAGCGTCTGTCAAATTATAGGACATTTCTTATGTAACATACCAATGATTAATGAATCTGCGACTGCAACAACTGTTTCGACTGTATTTTTTATTTGTTAACACCCGTATTCGTTTTTACATTATTTTATGTATAAGTATAAGCCGGCGAATCGTACCAGCGATAAAAAAATCTGTTACAAACGTTTATACAGAAGCAGATATTACACAAGGGAAGAAAGCTCTTGTACGATTAATCTTTCTGTACGGCCATAAATAAAAATATATACTGCTCGTAAACTAAATTGATTGTTTTTATTTATTTGTTAATGCTTTCTTCTTTTGTATCATAACACATTCTATGGTATGTATGAAAACGAATTTTTGTAATAATGATAAAAAGATATCTACATTTTCCAAAAGCAGATTATTATTTGTCCCTTTCATTTTCCTATAAAACAATTTAGAAAATAATCAATTTTTTATTTTTTCCAAATATAAATTTTCAGTCAATTTTCAATTTTTTTACAATTTGAACTTAGTATACTTTGGTAAAATAAACTTGTGTAACTAGTCTTTATAAAATCCAATTCAATTATTTTTCACAATATCTACAATCCACAAAATAGGAACAAGTTTTTCTCATAAACTTCGAGTATGTATTAGTTTAACAAAAAAGTTTTGTACGTAATGACACCGAGTTTTGCAAGTTTAATATGATAACAGACAAGCAGTTTAGATACTAAAGTTCCAATTTTAAACAGTGCATTCATCGTCGCGCTTACCTTATATTTACAAGCATTGTCGTGGAATAATAATCTATATTAAGTTTATATGAATATCATGAGTAAATGGAAGTAAACTTCGAGATATAAATATTTAGCGATGTGAATATAAATAAATATGAAAGGAATGTCGGTTATGGTGTGCTTTAAGCCAGAACCCCGTTTGTGGAAAATGTGAAATACTTAATTTTAATTTACAAGTGAAAAAATGAAGGTATTTAAGGAATTTTAAATTCAGAATTAGATATTTAATTCTATGTTGTAAATCTGCAATGTTGTAAAAATTTCTGTAATCTTTGTAATAAAGAATGAAAAATTCGTAATATTCTGCAAGCGAATGAAGAACCAAGATTGTGAGGTCCATCCAAGTTTTGAGAATGCTGAACCCAACCAATTCAAACGGCGTTCATCGTGGTTTCTGATTAAGGTGAATTCAGGGCCAAACCAACATTTATAACACTTGCTGAAAAAATTCACAATACTTTTAGATTTTAAGGTTCCTTCTCGAATCACCGTTAATTATTATTGATTATTTTTGAAGATTTCAATACTAATTTAAATTGTGATCACATAAGTTGTTTATGAATGTTGGTTTAATCTTCTTATATATCTAAAAATTATGTTTACAGTACACGCGACAGTGCCTACAATAATTTAATGTTCCGTAATTTATTCGTCCTTTCAACTTAGCTATTTTCAACGTAATTTTATTCGAGAAAATCATTCCAATGTATCTGCTCACAAACTTCAAGGATCACAGGAAAATATGAAAATCCTCGGAAAAGAAATAAAAATTTATTTTTCATCTCCAGGAAAGGTTTTTTAACTTGTTATCTAATTGTTCAATTTGAAAGCAATCTCGTAAATTCATTTTTATAGATCTTTTTTTTTAATATGAACAACAGAATCGTTGATCGTGAGTAGATAAATTATTTAAGGCTAAAGGGTTTTTCTTTTCTGTAACCGTTGTCTTAAAAATAGATTGGTTTTATTTAATTGAATCAAACTACTCGTATCGAAAAATTCTCAGGTTTCTGAATCTCAAATTTGCAGAGGATGGTAACAAATATTCCATTAAATTGATAGCAGGGTTTTATAAAAATAATATTAGATTTTGACGAGAAGAATTTTCATTCAGTTTTGTTAAAAGTCCATCTTTCCCTTGAAGTTCGTGGAACCCGAATCCTGTTTGTCGCCAGATGATCAATTTTGATGATTTTTTGTTACTAGATATCCACCTGGAGCACCACCTCCAAGGTACAATAGTCCTCATAGGGAACCATCTCACAAAAGATTCGATGATGTCGCACCACCTGGAACAGAAGGGTATTACGATTTGCCCCCTCCGGGTGTAGATCATCCGGAAAGGCCTGCAGAAAGATCTCATGCGCCTAGAGAACCAATTTCTAAAAATACAGAGCCAGAAGAACGTGAGAGAGTTCCCCCGAGAGAAGAAAGGTAATTTAGATTTTCAGGACAAAATGTGGTCTTTTATTTTTGTTTGAATATATGTTGTCACATTTATATATTTTGCACTGTGACCACTTTGTTGTTAATGTCAATTTTGCACTGTAGGACTCGAGATCGTGAAGAAAGAATTCGTGAGGAGAGAGGTCGTGAAAGAGACGAGAGACGTGGAGAAAGAGATGATCGGGAAAGACCACCACCTTTAATGAAAGAGCGTGATGAGAGGATTAGGGAAAAAGATGATAGGGATAGAAGAGATAAAGATCGAGATGAGAAGTACTCTCGACGAGATGAGGAGAGGTCATTTGAAAAAAGAGACTTTGAAAAGGATCGGTAAGTTCTTCTACGGGTTGCAATCAACGCTGATTTCAATTATTCTACTACTAAATTAGTTTAAAAAGATTATTAGGCGCTAAAATAAATTTTAAATTAGGGCTTGTTTAAGGACTAGAGGAATTGAGCAGTTGGGACTGAATTATATAGATTCAAAAATATGGAAGGGGTACATAACTTCGAATGTCGGTGTAAAAGGATTGTACGCACGATGATTGGGAATGCTTAATCTGCGATGCGTGATCTGGTTTCAAAAATGAGAACTAGAAAGAGTGACCAAACACGCTTCATGACAATTTTTTTTCTAAACAAAACAGAATTTTTGTATTAATTTTAAAATTAAACATATTATGAGCTTAAATAAACTTATTTCGAAGCTATCATGAACTGAAAGTAAAATTTTTTTAGTTTATGCATGAAGTATTTACTATATAAAAATCTGACCTAAAAGTAAGGTTAGAATTCGTATTTCAAAGCGAATCGTCCATTATTCATATTCTTTGCAAAATCTGGATCACATTTTTCGTTAGACACATTAATTGAAGTTCATTTGAACTTATATTGCATTAAAACTTACATGACATGTTTTTTTTTTTTGTTAGAAAAAGTTTTTTTGACAGAACTGTGCCTGTTCACTGTATGAGATGGAAATTCTTTGTTTTTGCTCAAGACTTATTTTTACTATTCGAGCGTTGCTTTAAAATCCACAAAATAATCATAAAAACATTTTTATGACAAAAGTGAAATGAAGCTTTAAAATTACATCTGCTCTTTCTAGTTCTGGTTTTTGACACCAGATAGCAAAATAGTCGACGGCCATTACGCTAAAAAAATTAAAAAATAGCATGCTTTCAAGAATTCAAAATTTGAAACTTAATTCTTTTACAAAACAAGTAATTTCAAATCACATTTAATTTTACTTAATACCTTTTGAAATTATTTTATTTTGAAAGATTTTCTTTTGAGATTATTTTATTTCAAATTTAAGGTTGAAAATTAACCTTTCAAATTAGGTGTTCAACCGTTTAATTGAGGATTTTATTTTCAATACCTTAAAAATTAAGAATTTTATTCATAACGAAACTCTTGAAAGCGTTTATTTGAAACTGCTTCCTAATTTTTATGAGCTCTGTTTGAATATGTACAATTTTAAATGGTTAATTGATTACATCAGCAGATATCGGAAGATTTTGTAAAGTTGAAATAGGAATTTATTTTAATGAATCGTTGTAAACCGTTAAACATTTCAGTAAATGTCCAGAATTGTTTTTCTAATATTTCAGTGATAATCCTGAATTAAAAAGTTTATTATTCAACAAATTTTATTTTGAAACGTGTAAACCATTAGAATTCAAATTATCTTATTACTTTCAAGTGAAATTTTGACGATATTCTTTGAATAATTTTAAATTACGTAGGCCCACAATTATATTTTTTCAAGATTTCTTAGAATTCTAAATTAAAATTTAAAAATAAATATTTTTAATGTATAAACTTCAAAGTTTGTACAGTTTAAGAACATAGTGTTCGATATTAAAAAATACAAATGTTTAGTGATTATAATTAAAGGATTATTAATTTGAAGCAGTTTTTTTTAAACTGAATACATACTTGAAAATTTGAAGATCAAATTACATTTATTCATTTCCACAAACTAATTAATTTTGAACATTTTTAAGCTGATGATAGGTATTTTATGTAGCATGGTAATTCCTGTTTTGTGAAAGTTTATTTAGTTGTTGTGGGCAAATCTTTGAAAATCGGCACTCGCATGTCTTTAATATTATTTTTAAACATTATTGCATTTGTTATTTTTTGGATATAGATCAGTCTTTTCTTGTTATTTTAATTTTTCTTACATTTTTAATAGTTTAAATTAATTTATTCATTAACCTTCCCTCCCTACACCTATTTTTTCAATCGAGTTCCCTACACCGGGTCTAATTGACCCGACCACATTTTTGATCGGCTATCATCTCAAAACGGCTTAACCAATTCATTTGAAAAAAATCACACATATACTAGAACTATTGCGAAATTTGGTGGGATAAGTTAAAAAAATCAAAAAGATAATTTATTAACAAAAAAAATGTTAAAAAAAAATTTTTGAAAAAGGTATACGCAACCAAACTCGAGATACGGGTCAATTTGACCCAGAAGTGGGAGCGAAGGTTAAGTTTGAAGATGTAAAAACTTTTGTTCTAAATTTACCCAAAAATCATAGACTTTCCGTTGTGTTTCCCCCTTATTTTCAAAGTTAAAAAATTTGTATTAATAACTTGATCCTAGTCTATATATTTAACAATATTCCACACGCTTAGTGGCCACTGGACCGGGAAATTAGGAAATTACCGGGAAATGACAGTTAATTTATTTTTGGACCGGGAATTTTACAAATTTTTAGAAGAAAAAACTCTTATGATTGTAACAGTTTTTATGATATTCAGTTTACAATGCGTAATTTTAAAATCTCTTACTTCAAAAGTTTTCTATTTTTATTTTGAAGCGTATAGTTTTAATTTTAAGAATCTCAAATTAAAAACTTAAACAATTGAAGATTAAAAGCATTTGACAAAAAGATTCTAAATACGCTCAAAATTTAAGGATTTCCAGTCTTCCATTAGTAATTTAAAAAATGTAAACGACCGACTGAAATGTTAGAGACTATTTTGAACATAAAAATTGCTTTATCATAATACATTCCTGATTAAAGGCTTTTATTAAGTTAAAAGTATTCCATTTTTACCCATTATTTTGAAATTCTTTAGTTATGAAAAAATAGCTATTTGATATTTAGCAAAGCAAAAGTTTTAAACATCTTTTAGATTTCTCAAGATTTTGAAATAAAGTTTGAAATATTTTAAGGATGTTTAAAATATTTTAAGTAAAAATAATTTTACCTCTATTTTAAGAAGTGTTCAGTTGTAAAAAATTTAATTTTTCAATTTTAAATGTTTCTAGCTTAAAATTGTTTATAATAATATAATTTTAAAATTTTGAAAGTTTATTGATTGACTGTTTAATTAAGAACAGTGAACTTGAATTTGAATCTGTAAAGTGTATAATTCATAACAGTTAATAATTCTAAATTTTGCTGTGTATCTGCATTTCATTTAAAATTGTTCAATTGAAAAGTGTTAGTATCTAACTTTCATTGTACACGCTAAATTATAGAGCATTTGAATATAACATTTTTAAATTTAAAAACTGTTTAACTTCAATTTTAAATAATTTCAATTTCTAGAGTTCCACTTTGAATGCTTTAATTTTTAGTTTATTTCTTTTTACTTGAAATGGAAAAATGAGTTGAGATTTCAAGTTCAGCTTTAGAGTTTAAATTCCAAATTTTATTGACACAATAGTAATACGACATCCTTATATTTTTCTTCCTTATTTCAGTTACCGAGAAGAAAGAGACCGACACAGAATAGAGGACAAAGGACGCCCGCGGGACAGAGACAGGGACAGACACGGAGAAAGAAGAGACAGAGATTATGACGGAGATAAAGATCGCGATCGTCACGATCGTTACGAAAAGCCCTCCGCCGACAGAAAAAAAAGCAAGCGAAGTCCAAGTCCATACGTGTCGAAATCCAGAACTGAAGTAAAAGATACATCGCCCGAGCGCTCAAGAAAGAAGGAAAGAGATCACGATGAGAAGCCAGAGGAGAAGAAGAAAGAGAAAAAGATAAAGGACAAAAAGAAGAAGAAAGACACCGAGGAGAAAGAAAAGAAGAAAAAGAAGAAGAAGGAAAAGAAATTGATTCAGAAAGAGGCCCTCAAAGAGGAACACACTAAGATCGCCGAAGTTGAAGCTAAAAATGGCGAGAAGGTCGAAGAAGTGTCTGCTCTTCTGAATGTCGAAAGCATCAAAGCCGAAGAACCTGTAGAGGTACCTCCCACTGAAACTCCTTGTATTCCAGTCGAAGAGTTTGAAGAAAAATCTCTAGCCATGAATCCTGAACCTCCCGAAGTCAATGAAGCAACTCCGCCAAAGATAGAAGAATCTGAACCTGGTACGAATCCTCCTAATCCAAATTTCAAACCTATACCTGAGTTGAAAGCAGAAGTGAAAACGGAAGCAAAAACGGATGTTAAGCCAGAGGAGAGTCTCTATGGTGGGTTGGAAGACACAGAAATAAACACCGCGATTGCTGAAAACTACGCAGTCCTTTCAGATGGTGAAATTGACGAGAGTGAACCAGTGGTTGAATCAAAGTCTCCAAAGAAAGACGAGTTCTTAGCCCCAGTACCTGAACTTTCCAAATGGGAAAGAGACGAAACGACAGAGAGAGCAGAAGGTGCTCCTGATTCCGATGACGGGGAAGAATCTGATGAATCCAAGGCCAAAGTGACTTCAGAAGTTCTTAAGAGGGCGGAAAACGTGATATTCCAGAAGGCCATAAACGCCTTGAGGCCGATCGAGATAAAGAAGATTAGCGAGAGCAGGAAGATTCTGTATCAGAATCCAGAACCGAAGGTTGAATCTGAACCACCTCGGGAGGCGAGGAAGAGTGTTAACGTGACGATAAATGTGGGAAGGAATGAGAGAAATGTTGAGATTAGCGAACCTGCGAAGAAGGCGAAGCTAGATCGGTCGAAATTCAAACCAGTTCCGGAAACACATTCGCCAACGAGGCTCTCGGCGAAGGAGAGACTCGGAGACAAGGTTGAAGATGAGAAGGAAAGAAAGCAAAGTCCAAAAGTCAAGAATGAAACCCGAATACGAAGTGGATCTCCTAGATTGGTAAGAGAGAGGAGAATCTCTCCTGTGGTAGAAAAACGATTGGAACCACTTCCAGTGAATACTGAGAGAAAAGTATTTTTGGAAGAGAGGAAAAAAGAGAGGGATCGAACTAAAGATCCGAGGATTCGTCAAGAACTGAGAATAGAAAGAGAACAGAAGGTGGATCCAAGGCCAGACTTAAGATCAGATTTAAGAGCTGCTAAAATTGAAAGGGAAGAAAAATTGAAGGAGAGAGAACGCGACAGGACTCCACCTATTGCCTTTAGAAAAGTTGATTTCCCCAAGGCAGGTCGAAAGGAGGAGGAAGATGATAAAGAGAAGGATAAAGATAAGAAACGAGATAGGAAACGAGAGGACAAAAAGAGGAAGAAGGAACATCGAAGCAGAAGTAAGTCCAAGGAGCGGAAGAAGAAGAAGGAGAAGAAACACAAGAAGGACAAGGAAAAGCATCCGGAGAAGAAACACAAGCACAAGGAAAAGATGACTTCGGTGGAAAAATCTGAAGGAAATGATGAGAAACTGGGAACTGAAAATTCAGAAGCCCCTGCAGCAGAAGGTGCGAAGAAGCAGAGGAAGAATCCAAGACTTGTTTCTGATCGCAAGAGAAGTATGTTGGATGAGTCGAGTTTCGAACCTGATTATTCGGCAACTGATTCGGAGTCGGAAGCTGAAGAGAAGCTACCTACTAAGAAAGCAAAATTGGATGAATTACAGGCGGAGAAGGAAATTGAACTTAAATCGAAGAAGAGGGCGAAGTCGCCTAGTTCGGATGAGGAATCTAGCAGTACAGAGAGCTCTTCCTCGGATTCTGAGAGTTCCGATGAGTCTCATAGGAAGAGGAAGAAGAAACATAAGAAGCACAAGAAGAGGAAATCGTCGAGAAAGGAAAGTAGCTCGGATACTGACAGTTATACGGATTCTTCGGATTCGAGTTCGGAGGAAGAGAGACATAGGAAGAAATCAAAAAAGTCAAAGAAGAGCAAAAGGAAGAAGAAGAAATCGAAACACAAATGACGATATTAAAAATAAATCGGAGCAGAATCAGTTTTTTTCTTCTGATTAACAGTTACTGGTCCGATTGCACTGTTTGGTAATTTCAAAAAGCTTTGTCGGGTTTTTAATTCTTCCAGTTGGGAATTATGGATCGAATCCGAAGTTTATAATTTACATTGTGCAAGTTTTCTTATTTCTTCAAAGTGCCGTATCTCTAAATACGAACTGAATTATGCGTTTAGTATTTCAGATTTTGAAAGAGTTGATCAGCATGTAAATTATGTATTATTTATATTCCAAGGACTCTGAGACTCTTGACGGTGAATTAAATTATTGTCCAGAGTTATTCTGATTAGGAGTAAATAGTGCCGATATTATTATCACTTTAACAGAAAGCGATTATTTTAAAAATTGTACAGAACTGCGTTAGACTACGGGGTAAGGCGATAATACCTCAAGTAACCGGAAGAAACGACGAGAACAAAAGCAGAAATGGACATTAACGTTATAATATTGTACTTTCGTAATGTAATGTCAATATATAAATATATGTAGTCATATAATAAAATGGAAAAATACTTCATAATTAACGTTTTCTTAATTTTGTAATCCTCGGAGGGGCCGCTGGACGAGGGAACCGGGAAAATTAAACAAAAAGGGAAACTTTAAACGTTATAATTTTAATTTTTCTATTTGATAAAATTTAATTTACAAGTAAAATTCTTGAACTTGACATGATTTCGAATCATTTAAACGAAGTGTCTAACTGTACCGACAAAATCATGATATTCGTACGTAAATTTTAGTGTAATTAGCCCACGGCCTAATTTAAAACAAAATATAGATTTTTGTAGATTTTGAACAAAAAATGTAGAAGTTTTTTAAGAATTTTAAAAATCGAAAATTAATTTTTAAAAAATAATTTTAAGAGAATATTTAAAAAGATTTCCAAAATTGTAAAAAATTAATCTGGAAAAAATTTAAAAAATAATTTAAAGTTTGAAGAAAAGACATGTAGATGTTTCCAGATTTTGAAATACAATTTTTAAGCTTTTTAAGGATTTTAAAACTATTTAAGGTAAAAATAATTTAACTTCTAACATAAAAAGTGTTCAGTTTATTAAAAAATCTTATCGTGCAAAGGGCTTAGCCAGGTAAGTATGTGAAAAGTTCCCTTGAGCCCTATCCAACCGGACTTGGTCCTATGTGTACGGTACAAAAAGAAAACTTCCCTGAAAGTTTCAGCCTTTTAACCTTGAAGATGACCTTTGAAGCTCACGTTATTGGTTTACCAGTTTTTTACGTATATCGTATTGTTTTTGACGGCTTTTAATCCACCTGGGGTGGATTAAAACATTCAAATATTTCAAGTCGAATTTTCTCAAAAACAAAGATACACACATTAACGACAAAATTCACACACATTTCTTACCCGGTAACAAGCGTTGCATTCAGAATAATTAATATTTTCAGATTTCAGCGTAAAAATAAAGATTATTCTATTTT
>JAAAKG020149257.1:0-10085 GCA_010014905.2 Druon quercuslanigerum
AAAAAATACTTTCTGCGCTGCAAAACGATTTAGCCTAAATCATGATCTCATCAACAGCTGTCAGCGGCTATCATTCGAAATAAATAGTTCATTTTTAGTTGACGGATGAAACGAAGATGGCAGGACGTGTAACAAATTCTTTTTTTTTTAGTTATCGCATGTGGCACTTTTTCCCCGCGGCACTTTTGACTTCACCCTACCCTACTAACTATTACTACTACATTGGCATTTGTGTAAATACTTGCTTCCACAATTATCCTACGAGAGATTTAATTTATTCCACCTTCCCTGGTGATCGAAAAATTCCACATATGCTGGATGAAGCTCAAGCCCCTAAGACAAGGCCAAGACAAAGCCAAGACAAGGCCAAGGCAAGGCTCGAAACGCGAGGCCTCGAGCTATCCTTCCTTGCCTTCCTCGACTTTCTCCTTGCCATTCCTCGTCTCGAACGGCAACACTAGTCTTAAATGATATTTAAAAATTTGCTTTGAACCTTCACTTGATAGAAGGCGCACTTTTTTTAAATTATGAAAACAAGAAAATAAAAACACGTCTGTTATAATATCAATTCACATCATGAATTTTAAAAACAATTATACATTCATTGAAATAATACATTTCTGAACGCAGATAAGAATGAAGATTATAGCTGATTAAGGAACAAATATTAAAGTTATATAATGAAGAAATTGGTATATATTCTAATGTTACAGAGTTAAACATAATATAGAAAAGTGCTCATTTCGGTAAAATTTTGATCGAACGTAGAACACGAAATACGTTATGACAATGAGAATTCACAATAATAATATTGGAGTTTTCGATCATTTCTCTTTTAATTTTAAGATGTCTGTGCAAACAAATTTGTTTGCAAGCAAAGCTCAGTGCGCGGAACGTATAAGGAGAATATACCTACCCAACGGGAAAATTTTTGTATGTGTGATCTATAAGTTATAATATGGTTTGAGTGCAAATATAGAAAAAATGAATTTTGAATATTCCTTGCAATATTTAATTAATGTAAAGAATTATCAAAACTGAAATAAACTTTATTCTCTTACTGTATCTTCTTTTTTTCCCTTGTGGTATTTTATTTCATGTTGTTTACATCGTTTTACTTTTCAAACATAATTGTCTGTATGGGCTGATTCCTGAGTGCGTAGGGGCGAGAGTAGCAATGAGAGTGTAATCTTGATAGCCGCAGGTGCTTTGAGAACCTTTGTCAAAGTTAAATTCATGAGCAATGTGTAGTTTATCAGATGTTAGAATCTAAGTTTCCAATTTAAGTTAAAACATTTATGATATTTAAAAGTTTGTCTAATGCACGAAAAAAACGTATAAAAATGAGCACGAACCCGCGGCTGTCCTTGCACACGTAACACGCAATATGAATGAACCCACTGATGGCGGTCATATTCTTTACCTACAGAAGAAGAAAATTTCGCATTAGGAAATACAGAACCTGGGAGAAGGGGGGGTTGCGCCGCTCTCCCTCACTTGCGATACTTAGCTCCATCTCAGGGAATTTCACGTTTTATTTTATGTAAAATCCAGATAAGTATAAATTTTTTCGTTTAAAAATAAAAATAGTACCAAAATAGAATGTTATCAGGTATACAGTTTTTAACTTGGCACATACACCAGGGTGCTATTTCATAGCACTATCATGGGAAGAACCAACTGTAAGCTTTAAGATCTCAAGACGATAATAGGCATCAAAGTGTGACTTGCGTGCTCTCTTAATGTGGTATTTACTTTGCAGGAAGGAAACACCAGAACGAAAGTTTGCCCTGTGCAGTAGTCATTTGATGCGCATGGCTGGTCACATTCCTAATGCCATTCGTTTAATCCTCCTAAAGGTAGCAACTTTATGTACCGACAAAAGAAGTGAACTCCAACGTAAATTTGCATACTTTTTGCGTCTTTATTCTTATTGTGAAAAATATAATTCTCATACTACTGGTTTTCTAGCACACATAGATGATATTATAAGAGAGGTATTTTATTATTACTTTAATATATTTTAATAATTTCAGAAACACAGTTCATAATACTATTAGGTATAACTGATTTTAATTTAAATTAATAGAGAAAACTAACTTAATTTGGTACTAATAACAATTTTAGTAATAAATGTATAAAATCTCAATATAATAATGTACCAACAATGTACCAACAGCTGTAGCAACCGTTAGAACGTTCGGCCGCAGAACTAAGCCTGAAAATGCAGTTTTTGCCCCAACAAGGAATCTAGATCCATCATGGAAGATCAGAATGGATATGGATGTCAGCAAAGTAAGGTTCAAATTGGCTTAATTAACTCAATATAAAAAAGGAAATAGAAACAGAAAGCTGATAAACCACGTTACTAAAATCATCCACCCTCAGCACATCGAGACATTCACACCATCAATATTAGATGAGATTATGGATTTCCAGCGGCAAAGACTTGATGTTTATTCTGCGAGACTGTGTCAATACAGGAAAAGTTGTGCACGAAGAAAACAAAATTGAGACTTTCAAAAAGATGAAAGAAGGTTCTACCGTGAACTGACTGTAAAGCAAGATAACCAGCAAGACATCAAAGTCCCTCAATTGCAAGATATGACTAAATACTGGTCGGGTGTTTAGAAAAAAATTAGCAGATGAAATCTGGACACTGCGTGGCTTAAACTTGAGAAAAAAGGAGAAGACCATAGCCCTGAAATGCAGCTGACGAACACTACTGCTTTAGATGTTTCAGCGGTCTCAAAAAGGGCAAGTAACTGGAAATCTTCACGCGCGGACATAGTGCACAACTTCTGGTACATGTACCTGACGAGTGTGCAACATGCTTTGGCAAGGAGTTTTCAGAACATGATTTAACACCCCGATCTAATGCCAGGATTTATGCTCCAAGGTACTACGTATACGGTACCTAAAAAACCAGATGCTTAAAATCCATCTGAATTTCGACCGATAGCTTGTCTTCTAACAATTTATGAATGTCTTACGGCTATCATTGTGAATAGGGTATATTGTCATTGCGACGAGAATGACATCCTTACAGAAAAACAAAAGGCATGTTGTAAAAACTCGCGAGGCTGTAAAGATCTAGACACTATAGACGCTATTGCCATGACTCAATCTCGTAAGCATCAAAGGAACTACACATGGCATACATTGACATTACAAGTCTGCCCACGCATTGTTGACTTTCTAAGTCATGCAATGAGGCTTCAGGGTACAAGAATCAAGTATTTTGATCCTGGACAACGAAGGATAACTAGAGCAATACGTATTGAGACGGTTATTATTCAAAGAGACTCCTTCCGTGAATTACGTTTCTGCTTAGCGTGGAATTTATTGAGCAAAAAACTAAACAACATTTCCCATGAGTTCAGGATTCATGATAATGAGGGTGATCATCAAGTGACCCATCTTCTGTACATGGATGACCTTAATCTGTATGCTATTTCAGCCCAAAAACTGCAGCAAGTTATCGATGTCACAAAGCAGTTTTCCAGTGATATCTACATGGAGTTCGGACTAGATAAATGCAGAACAGTGCATTTAATTAGAGGGGAATTAGGGACTGCAGAGTTAGAGAACGGGTTTAAAAATTACATTAAGGCAATGGCTGCAGGTGAATCATATAAATATCTAGGTATTCTTAAATCTATGGGTAGTCAGCAAACACCGACCTTGAAAAATTAAACAGAACCGTCCAAATAAAAATGACGAAGCACCGAAATCAACACATAAATTCAGCAATTGAAAGGGTAGTTCTAACACGACATATAGGGGGCAGGGGTTTTGTAGATGTCAAAAAACGATATGAGTCACAAGTTATATAGTTGCGAGACTATTTTAGCCGCAAACGAAATGTTGCGCTTTACAGCACCATTTGTATAGCAGATCTCGACTACACGCCTTTGAATTTGTCCTCAGATGCCTTGAATATCAGGGTAAACCCCCCTCCCCCATGGATGAATTAGAAATACAATGGAGGCAGAAGGCTATCCACGGCGAACACCCCAAAACATTTAATCAACATGAAGGGGATAGTGCGGCTTCCAGTATTTGGCTAAGAAAGGGTGTTCTGTGTCCAGTGTCGGAAGGATTCGTCATTGCGATACGGGCGATGTGGAGATACAAACGAATCCATAGAGTACATTATTGATGGCTGTCGCTTATTGGCTCAAAGAGAATATACGCACAGACCTAATGATGTAGCGAGCATTATATATGTACAACTTGCCCTAAACCTGGGACTCTAAAAGAACGGACGCCTTTTTATAGATATATTCCAATGCGCGATTAAGAAAGCGAAGATTACATCTTATATTGGAATGCTACTATCCAACGGATGATTACATTCGGGCCAATTGTCCTGACATCGCGATGCGAGAAAAAAAGGTGGAAGAGTCTACATCATCCACATTGCTTGCCCACTTAACTGAAATTTGCAGTCAACCTGCACAACCAAGAATCACAAGTATATCGAGTTAAGGCATGAAGTGGAGACCATATGAAGGACTGTGAATCATGCATCTATTCATCCCATTGTGGTTTCGGCTAGAGGTAATGTGCACACAAGATGCACTGAACGTTTTAAACATTCAGGAGTCAGGAGGGTATTAGCAGCAGCTCAGAAGGCGGTTTTATTAAACAGCTGTCGGATTGTAGGAAGTTTTTATTGTTGCCACCTCCAACGCTCGCGGCCGCTCGTAATTGTATACCTACAGCATCATCGCAGGAGGTTTCAAGCATTGTCTTAAATTAACTTATAACATCCTGATCTCATTAGTCACTTGACTTAGTCTGTGGCTATGATGTATTACGAGGTTCGTACGAGTAAAAGTTTTTAATCAAATAATAACAAGAAGAAGAAACCAGGGCATTCAAAAAGAAATTGTCGTTTCTACAAAATCTCAGCTTACGTTAAATTCAAAGGTCGAGACAGCAAAGAAACGGCAGGGCACCAGGCTAGGTGTATAATTTTAAATAGTTCTTATTCATTGTCAAAGGAAAATATTATTTATAGAGTTTGTGGTATTTCGGGATTTACTTATACAGATTGGATTTAACCTGATAATTCCTATGTCGTTGACTTCTTGGGGGCGCCCACGTTCCTTTATTAAGGAAAACCCAGCTTGATGGGAGATTATCCAAAAAATAGACTGGAGGGCGATATTGCGCATGTTTTTGCAGCACAATCCATCACCGCCATCAATCAGAGTATCACTCTTCAAAAACAAATCAAATTGTTAACGGTCAGGTATTTAATAATTCTATGTAGAATCAGATCGAGTCATTCAATATGGTAATATGATGTTTGCGAGTAACTGATGAATACTAAAGCGACATTAAGGTCTGAATATAATTCAATTTCGATTTCATTAAAACAATTTTCACTTTAAATTTAAAAGCAATATCCTATGATGGTAAAGATAATATTTATGAAGAAGGGAATAAAGAAAGGTCCTTTATAGATTTTGATACGTATTCGTGAATATTTCATTTTATATGAAAAGTCTTCATACACATTTTATAATATCATAAGAATGCGATTCGGGATAGAATATATGAGTTGTGGGTAAATAGAACGTAAGTCGTCTTATATGAATCAGAGATTCTTTCGATCATCAAGCTGTATTTAAGAATCCCTAAGATCTTTCATAATAAATTTTTGATTTTATGAATTTAATTTTTGGAAAATATTTTATTGCGTAATTTTGAAAAAAAGAAGTCAATACCTCGATCTCGTTCCGGTAAGAAAATTATATTACCTTAATAATAATAATTATTATAATGACCCTACCAAAGATTTTCTTTTTTGGCGTCGCGGTAGGGCTTTAGTTTTTCTCTCATGATTTTGCCGGCTATATTGACTTTACTATTGCTCTTGACCACCAGCAATATTAGATCAGATTATAGAGCCCAACGGTAAAGACATGATTTTCTTACTGCTAAGCTACGTTGGTACAAGAAATTAGAAAACCGACCCTTTCAGTCAGATGACAGAAGCTTTTATATTGAATAAGGTGTAATGAAAAATTATCAGCAAGACACCGACGCCACTCACTTGAAAGACACAGCTATATAATAGTCAGGTGTTTGGGTTAAAAATAACAAAAGAAATTTATTGACTGTGTGGTTTTAAATAGAGAAAGTAAAAATAAGCAAGAATCCTGAAATAGAGCTCACTAACATCATTGCTTCAGATGCTTCAAGGTTTTGAAAAGAACAAGTAACTGGAAGCTTCATGGTCGGGGTCACAAATTCTGGTAAAAACAGGTGCGCATCTTAATCCTGCCTTGGAAAGGTGTTTTCAAAAGACCATCGAAACCCCGTTTCTGATGGGAACCATATTGCTCAAAGGTACTGAATATATGTTGGCTAAAAAACAAGACGCTCAAAATCTATTTAAATTCAGAGCGACAGACTGTCTTTCAACAATTTATAGATGCGTTACACAAATTATTGCAGATAAGGTATATTCTGATTGTAACAAGAATGACGTCCTGAAAGAAGAACAAAAAGTATGTTATAAAAACTGGCGGCACAGTACAGATCCAGTCAGTATAGAAGCTGTTGTCATGGCAAAAGCTCGTAGACGTCAAAGAAACTTGCTCATAACAAATATTTACTAAAAGCAAGCGTTTCCTTCCGTACTAATACTTACTTATTTACTTTGCTGAGAGTTTTAATAGTACCTATACAAAATCTGCCAACGCATCGTCGACTTTCTATGTCGTGCAATAATGTTTTGGGGTACAACAATCAAGTATTTTGATTATAGGCAAACAAGCATAACTATATTAATACGCATCACGATGGGCATTTTTGAAAGGCACTCTTGTAGTACGCTGAGGTTCTGTTTAGAATTGAACCCATTGAGAAAAACACTACATAGCATGTCTCATGGGTCCTGAAAACACGATAATGTAAATGTTAATCAAGTGACCCATTTTCTAGACATAGATAACCTGAAGCTATATGCTGCTTTATGCTAGAAACTTCAGCAAGTGATTGATGCCTTAAAGCAGTCTTCCACTGATATCAACATGGACTTTAAACTAGATCAATACAGAACAGTGCATTTAACTATAGGAGAATAAGGTTCAGCAGAGCTAGAGGATATGCATTTTGAAGAGCTCTCTTAACTCGGCAAACAACATCAGGGCAATCAGCACCTATACCATCTCTGCCGTCACGTTTTACTTGGGGCTTATCAAATGGTCAAACACTGACCTTGAACGATTAATCTGAAGTATCCACGCAGAAATGACGGAGCACCGAATGCTTGAATTCGTTCTCAGAAAAGGAAGGTTTCGTTAATGATATTAAATTCAATACTGTCAGCACCAGAAATTATCGCAAACACGTGTTAAATGAAGACGTCATTGACCGGTGCCGATTATGTGTAGGTAACAACAAATCCATCAAGCATATCATTGATGGTAGTCTCGTAAAGGCTCACAGAGAGTATACGCACAGCAATAATGATATGGCGGTATTCTACATTAACCACATACGCTAAGCCTAGGAACCTTAAAAGAATGGATGCCTTCCTATGGGTACATTCTAATACCCGTTGTAGAAAACAAAGATTGCATCTTATATTAGGATGCTACTATTCAGCTGGTCCATTAAATCCGAGCCATTCGACCAGAAATCATGATGCGAGAAAAAATAGGTGCAAGATTCTACATCATTGACATCCACCTGATCGAAATTTGCGGGCAACGAATACAACCAAAATCCATAAGTATAGCGAGCTAAACCATGAATTGAAGACAATATGGAAGAAGCTTCCTAGACATTAACTTAAAAGAATAGGGAATAACAATTCAATCTAAATTTTAAGGTTTTTGAAGGAAATAATCTCGCATTATGGTAGTTTAGTAGGTATGAGCATCAGACCGGAAATCTGAAATACCTGGGTTCGGAACCCAGCGGAGCTAGAGAGAATTTATCATAGTGTTTAAAAAAATTAATATTTAAAAATATATTGATTCTGAATAAGTAAAAAAAGTTCATTGAAATAGAAAGTTTTTTCTCAAAGTGAAATATAAAAGCTTTGCATATAATTATGCTGTTTTGTTCATAAAACTCATAATTATCAGAATTAACGAAGAACCATTAAATGTGTATTATTTTTACAATATACCTGTCCCCAAAAACTAACTTTGAGTCAAACATACCTACCTTCCGCAATGAGAATTTATTTGTAAGTATAAAAAAAATTAAAGTGATATACAATTGATTGAGACCTTTATATTGATGACTTTCTTCTTGAAAATTCACATTTTCTGTAATTTGCATTGAATGTAATGTCTAAACCGTTTCCTAATATTACAAAATATATGCGCGTGAGTACCCGCGCCCTGGACTGTTTGATTGAAGACCTTCTCTCGAGCTCAGAGGGATCCTCACTCAGCTTCAAGCCGCCGCAAAGGACAATCCTCGGAAGCGGTGAACCGGTAGTCCTGATATGGGAAGTTGAGTGTACTAAAACATACATACTTACAAAAGATCAACAATAGTATTTAATCTTTAATAATTATATTGAAGTTTAAATGGAATTTAAAGTCCGAGAGTGTCATATTATGGTTGATATTATGGTTGAATTTTAAGGACCGGAATTTTTTCCACTCATATTTAAAGCTCTAGATTCTTCTGCTACTGGCATAAAAGGTTCTTGCTACTTAAATTCAATGTTCCCGATTATTCTACTGATCGAACAATAGTTGCTCGATTTTTTACCGAATCTATTCGAGTAGCAAAATAATCTAGAACCTCAAGTACAAGTAGCAAAAAAATCCGATACTTATGTTTGGATAAGCAAAGTAATCGGGAATGTATTATTTGAGTAGCAAAATCATCTGTAACTTCACATTCAAATGGAAAAAGTCCAGCACTTTTATGCTAAATAGGAAAAACAGCAGAATAATCTTGAACAGAGTAATCCGGTACTCTAATTTCGGCGAGCGAAGAGATCAGAAATCTATTCTTCGTGTCGCAGAGTAATCCAGAAATTCGAATTCCAGTAGCAAACAGTGCAAACACAAAACCGTTTGTGACGGTAGGGCCACACGGCAGAAGTTAATCTTCGACCGATTTTCGTGAATATTTTCTGTCAGGAATCATCTGGAGTTCTCAGGCGATCGCATAGTAAGAAAGTGAAGAAAGAGAGAGAAATTTAATCGTCACCTCTAATTGGACCGTGACGATGACCTTACAGGTAATTTTAAGGTCAACTTGAAAAAAATGCAAACCACGCTTTTTGACATCAGAAACAGTTAGCGCGGGAAATGTTATTTTCAAATATATATTAAAGTCTTAGGCTCAGTTTGACCTTAAAGATCACTACAAGGTCATTAAAACAAGGCAAATTTAGTTGTGACCTTGATGCTAGGAAGAACTTTGAGCACATATGTTACCCCGAAACGTGAGAGACACGAGGATTCACGATACTTAAGCACCTCGAAACGTGAGAAGCAGGGAAACTCATAATAATTAAGCACCCCAATGACAATACATATTTAAACGTAAAATTTGCCGGCCTATCGATTTCTGATGTCAAAAAAAAGAGTTTCCTATTTTTTTATAGTAGGCTTTAAAATTACCTTTAGTCTCATCGTAACGGTCAAATTAAAGATAACAATTAATTGTGCCTTATTGAAATAAATAACTTCTATTTATATGAAAATTTTGCAAAAGCTGCTATTCTCAGAAGTGTTACAATCTTGTTAAAGCTTTAATGATCTTGAAGTGACCTTCAAGTTCAAATTGAATCTATGACCTTAATACATATCGATGGGTTCTACGATAAATGGGCTATCTTTTCGTTACCGTTAAGAATTAGGCTAATTCCTACGAATTCAAAACTCAATTATTTTGTATTATAGTTTGTAATGTACTTTAGGCTTTAATAACTTTCAAAACATGAACTTTGAAAACATTTTAATTCTTTTAATACTTATACATGTTTACTAAATTTCATGCAAAATTAAGGGGTCGTACCCAAATGCCGTTGACACTTGGGGGGGGGGGTCGATCAAAATCTACGGAAAGTAACGCTAGGGTATATCGAAAGT
>JAAAKG020149258.1:0-10084 GCA_010014905.2 Druon quercuslanigerum
AGTACTTAAAAAATATTTATATTATTCACTTTCAATCATTTCTGTATATCAAACTAAAAATGTTGATAAACTTATTTAAAATCAATATTAAAAATATATACTTTGAAGCCCCATATTTTATGGAGAGTTAACATTTAATTGAAACGTAAATGCGGGATATTTGTACATTTTAACAGGCCTCATAATAATTAAAAGAACGAGAATTTCGGGCTTATATATATACTTCAGCCTCTCGCGCAGCGCGGAGTGCATCGCTCTGCGAAAACGAATGCCGCACACTCGGAGAGACCGTGCGCGACACACAACACGTCGCTGCTTGGTGGGGCCCCGAACATCTGAGTGCCGCGCATCGTGGCGACGAGTGCGACCGAACGATGGAATGGCGTGCGCGTATACTCTCTTACAGTGCGCTTGGTTAGCATCGCGATTCAAAAGACCTGGCACTCATATAAACAATGCATGGCAGCCTGAAACCGAGAGCTGTCAGCACGTTACTATACGGTGCTAACTACGCACTTTGATTTTGCGTGATTACTTCTTTCCGTGTACGAGATAACTATTTTGATTGCTTGCTGTTCTACGCCTTAGAGAACACTATCCTGCTCTAAAATTGTACTTGGACGCCGAAATTGGATTTTTTAAGTTACGTGCTTCCGTTTAATACCAAAAGATGCTAGCGGAAAAAATATCGTTGATCCTGCTTACTTTAAAGCTAATCGTCTACCGTTAATAGCTGTTCTAGCTGCTATGTTTCCTCTAACAATATTTGACTTTAAAATTTTAGAAAGGCATTGAAGCTTGTTGCGAAATGATACTTACCTTGGTAGCCAACAGTCAAATAATTCCTATCAGCTTTGCAACAGAATTGCTAAAACTACTAACAGCGATGAGTGGATCTCTTCAGTATGGAATTGTATACGAATTCCTTAAATCACTCGCGGTACTTCCACACAGTAGTGCATCAATCGAGAAGTTTCTCCGGAAGTTAATTTAAACAAAAGTAAACAAAGGAATTTACTAGAAAATGAATCTTCTAGTGGACTAATGCATACTAAAAGATTGATGACGAATGAAAATTGATATGACTACTGTTTACCAAGTAAAAAGGTGCAAAAACATTCTAGAATGTAAACACATTATTTTGAAATATATAAAATATTAAAAATATTTTCTTCAATTTTTTAAAAGCCGTTTTCCTCGCGATCGGTGAAAACCCGTATCTTATTCCTTTAGCATAAAATGAGCCTTTTTGTTGAAACTAGAAATTGGTTCTAGTAGAATTTCCAATTTTTCTGTGAAACATTTATGAATTGAAGAACACAGTTAGAAAATGAATTTTAAGAGTTTTACGACCTACGATTAATTTCCTTAACATGAAAATGCGCATTCGTGATTCCCGTTGACGCAGCGGATGATGGCAGCCGGTGATACACAATTGTGCAACAGTTGTTAGCAAACGCTGCGCGAAGCATCCTTTTTTTAAATTTAATTTTGTTAAAATATTCTGATAATAATAAACCTGTAAGTTGAAATGCAAACGCCTCTCGAAATGGTTTCAGAGCATTTTTGCTAAAAGAAAATTTTCCTAATATGCATTTATATACGTCGTAAAAATGGATATATCGGAAATGCTGAAAAGAAGTTCCTTAGTTATAGATATATTATTATAATATTATATTCGCCAATATAATTAAATGTGATTTCGAAGGTAAAGACCAGATTGCAAACTACCCACATTTTTTAAAGTAGTTGAAAGATTGTTTATTGCAATAACGAAGAATTTAGTTTATAGTGGAATGAAGGATATTCTAATGCATCATTATGTACATATAGTTAATGCGTTAAAACCAATATCACTGGTATTAACTATATTTTACATTTTTATCTTAGATAGAGAAACTTAATAAATAATTGTATCATAGAGAATAGTTTGGTGCAAAAACAATTTGTACAATATCATGCGTTTCTTAAGCTTTCCCTCGCTAGTAAGAAAAAAATGTTTCGTCACGAAATATTGTTAATCTTAGGTCGTCAGTGAAAAAAAATGTAAATATGCCACTAATTAAGATTGTGGCTTTGGTAAAGCAATTCATAAACAGTCATCTTTCAAACATGAAAGTCATTTTAAGCGGTTCTTTTTATATTATATATAACATTCTGAAAAAAATGTATATATGAAACCGAAAAGTATGATTTACTTCTACATCACGCAAAACGTATAAGAATAATTGTATACACTCGAACTCTAATGATACGAGCTCCAAAGATACGTGGGCTCCACAGATGCGAGCGTCCCGAATCCACAGGAACGATCAGAATTTTTTCCCCTCCCCCTGCTCTATTTGAGTCAACTGCACGCGGGTGCGCGCTGCCTTGAGACCGACGTGCTTATGCACGTAGTAGGCCTGTGTGCGTTCTCATGCATTATCCCCGAAATGTAAACGTCGCAGGAGTGGGAGCCCCCTTTACGCTCGTATCTTTGGAGTTACATATTCTCGAATTTCTCGCATCTTTGAAAATCCAGTGTAATTTTATCCTAAATTTTTATAATCAAATAATGGAAATCTCGCAAAAGTGGGTGACACTTCGAGGTAACACAAAACTCGGTGACACTTCGAGGGACGCTTCTAGGTTGAAGATTCCTCTTCTTCTCTCCTTCGATTCTCCAAGTAACTATTTCAACCCTTCTCCCTCTCTATGTATCATTCGCTTCTGTCACTTATCTCCCACTCGCCACTCTCTCTCTCTCCCTCTCTCATTCTCTCCTCTCCTTCTATTGCAACCTCTCTCGTTCGTTCTCTTTCTCTCCATCTTTGACTCTTACATGCACACTGACACCCTCATTTTTTTATAAAAATGAAAAATATACACGTATAGATTCCAGTTAATATTGATCAGAAATATCGAATAGCAAAGACTTATAGTTGAGAAACATTTTTTCCTATGAACAAATCTCATATTTTTGCAATAATATAAATGATTGATATATGAAATTAAGTTAATAGTAGCCTTTCAAATAACGTAAAAATTTGCTTTTGATTATCATTCGATAGGACTCGTTAGTTTGATGTTAACATTATAAAATTCTACAAAAAGTAATAAATTGTAATTAGTGGCTTGGGAAGCAGAAACAAATGAGCGCTCGAGCAATCAGCAGGAGTGGCCTACTGCTCGAGCGCTCGTTCGATTCTGCTTTCAGAACCTGCAATTTTTTTTTAACTTTTTGTCAGAATATAAGAAACGATACTTTTGCAATATTACAGTCTACATGGGCAGAAAAATATTTAGCTTCATAGAGAATTTTGTTTCTAAAAGAGAAATTTTTTCTCGAATGCAATAAAAGTGGGAATAAAAGTACCTCGCGTAGTGCATGTTTAGATGTTTAGATGTTCTATTCTAAAACTCCGCAGGACTGAGCGACGTGAACCTACTGGAGTACTACGGATCTCATCTGAGTTCATTGGGGTAACCTTGCCGCTTGCTATATTTATTTTCGCCCGTCGTATACCGTAATCAAAATATTTATAAATTCCAATAATAGTATCAAAAGTTTCCAATATTGCAAAGACGTCGCCATCGGATGTTGATAAAACAATTTTTTCATCGCTTCGTATACGCTCATAGATATTGTGTCCTGTTTTTTTATTAAGTAGTTTATCTGCCGAAAAACTGTACCTTCGAAGTTCAAATGTCCGGTTTGGTCTTGCAAGGGAGAACAGCCGAATAAATGTAAGTTGCTCAATTCCACATCCGTGCCCGTTAGGAGAAGGAAGCTTTATACGAGAAGCCATGGAACTATTAGAAGGAGACCTGGATCTTGCACGAAAAGAAGGCTCGGCAGAAGAAGGAATTTTTTCCGATGAAATATTTCTTTCAGAAGAAGGACCGCCACGGGGAACATTAAGAAGATGGTCATCATCAGGGAAGAGATCGAACTGTAAACATAGATCTGTAACAAGAAAGAGATGATTACATTTTTCAATCACGCTTATATTTAATGAAGCCCTACAGATGAAATCGACAGGGTTACGGCACTCAATCCAGTGGGCATAAAGACCAAGGTTGTCCTAGAGACGTATTCGTGGCATCCCTAAGACGCCTTTTGGGACATGAATTTAGGACATTCTAGAGATAATCTTAAATCGACTAATTTCATTACGAAAGATGTCTTGGGAACGTCCTATATCCTTAAGGCGTCTCCAGGACATCCTTAGGAGATTAGATGTCGGAGAGATGTTGATTGAAGTGACACTGGACACTCTTTGGATGTTCATGGTTTTGTGCGCATAAGGATCTTAGTTTAGAAGGGTCACTAACTCCCGCACCTGCGCGCCCTCGTAAAGTCCCTGGAAACTAAACGTGAAGTGACCCTACCGATTCCAGCTGCGAAAAGTTTGAGTATGTGCGTAGTATAATGCTTTCTACTACTGCGCCTCTCGTGGAGTGCTCGAAAACCTTACTGTTCCCCTTCCCTGTCCACCCAATAAGTGCTACGGAAAATAGGATAGAGTCCCGTACTTGTTGAAGTCGCCCCACTTCTCCCGATTTTGAGTAGACTAGTGGTCCAATCCTCACTTGAACTTATCGACTAGTAACTTATAGTCAGTACCCCGCGAAACTTAAGGACTGTTACGATTCTCCTCTCTTTTTTACTAAAAAAACTAACTAGGCCTGAGTAAGCTCCAATTTTTGTTATTTGGCCTTGTTTAGTTACGCCCTAAATAGAATAAAAGACCCAAAACTCTTCCAGCAAGGAACGTTTTACTAAAATCTTTCGAATTCCCAGCAAACTAAAAAAATCACAGTATTCAAGATATTTATTTTTATTAATTTAAAATGTAAGATTTAAAAGTTTTTACGTCCCATAATTGCAGCCGATAACGAAATACTGCGCTTTCGTGATTACTGACGACTTTGTAGATGTATTTACTCAGTAAAGTCGTCCAAAATGCATAAAATCCTTTCATTTCGAATCTGTATTAAAATCGCCAGAAAATTTGTTCAATTTCACGAAAACAAAATACATTTTTTTCATTTTGATAAAAATGATATTTGGAGATCGCTCAAGCCCCGTGAAGTTTTAAATATATTTCCTGAAGTAAAAAATACGTTTTTGGAAATGTTATTGAGAATAGTCAATATTATTTAGACGATTTATTTAAACATCTAAATAATAAAGTAATTATGAACTCAAATGTTAAAAACGGAAAAAACTCATACTTAGCGCAAAAATGCATAAAACCCATTTTTGCAGTCATGGGGTCTTTTTGGGACTCTATAAAATAGACTTATGGGGGTGATCTTTATAAATTAATATTTACATCGTATTTTATAGGTAACTGCGAACAGAAATGTTGAGTTTCCACTCGACTAAGTTAATATTGACGATTCCGGAAAAAATCTACAAGCAATTATTTTTTTCCGACGGAAAATAGGTATTAAACTTCATGGGGCTTGAGCGACATCTAAATGTCATTTTTTTACAAAACAAAATAATGGATTTAAAAATGGATTTATTATTGTATGAATTTCAACAAATTTCTGGGCGATATGCATGAATATTGAAAAAAACAATTTTTGGACTATCCTATTAGTCAGCGATACACCATTTTGCAACAGCTGTTAGCAGCTTGACAACAGAAGATATCTTCAGAATAGCTATGCACGAATTAAAAGATATTTCGATTAAATATGCGGTTTTAGGAAACTATGATCTTAATAAATCTGTGGCCATCGGTAAGACATGATTTCTACACAGAAACTTTTCTGGAGTTTTCAAATTGTGAGACACTTTTATGAAGCCAAGATTTTATTATTTCACGGGTCGAATTATCACCCCAGAGAAATTGTTATTTGAGGAAAACTTAAACATATTTTGGATATTATAGGTATATAATCATATTTACCAATTAAATTGATAATTATTGCCAAGTTGACGATCATACTATTAATGATCTTCATTTTTTTAGTGAGAGAAAATGTCGCTAATATATTAGAGAAAAATTCGATTAACAGATTGTACAAGTCATCCGTTAGCCGTTATCTCATACACTGTAATCAGGATTGCTCTTTTGAGATATTTACATTTAATTAGAATCAGTTTCAAGCAAAAAATATATTTACGAAATTCGTGAAAAATTATATGAGTGATATAAACTTGATATGAAAATTTTAGTGTAGGCAGACAAACTGAACAAACAATAGAACCACAAATACAAGATGACAAATTTATAACGAATTTTGTAAGCATCTATACAGTTGCTATAAATAACTAATATTTGTCATCAATGTCAAATTTTATAAACTGATCCCCATCTTCGACATTTTATCAAGAAAAAATATTATTTTGCAAAATATTGTTGGTCTCGGGTGACCAGTGTACTCGAATAATGCAGATATGCTAATGCTTACATATCAACTTATTAAAGTATCTCTGCCCCCCTTTTCCACCTGATTTGACTTGACCGAAACCAAAGGTGAGTTACTGCAAGAGTTAGTTCAAAGCAGGCACATCAAACCTTCTTGCGCTAGCGAGTTACAAAGTTTTAGTGGCTTCGTGTTCCAATTACAAGTTCATGTCCGCTAATGGAGCCTCATATTCCCTCAACACAGACAAGCTAATGGTCGTCTGATTTTGTACCCTTATCTAAGGAACTTTATTTCCGGGGAAGTAAGAAGTAAGTTGAAAAAATCAAATTAGGGTGTGAATTCGCCGGTAGTATTTTGCCCCGTCTTTTACTTGTACTATTTTTATCCTTACGGCCGTCAAAGCAAAGACCGCGAAGTGGGTTTTTGGTAAATACATTAGCAGGGGATACATGACTACCGCGAGCTACTGTTTTGACTCTTTGAATTTTGGATGCTGCTAATAAGACCAACATCTGTAAGAACCGCTGAGCCTATGGAAGCTTTTTATCGTACGAACCAGAATTTGTTTCACGTTTTATCTGTATTTTAGGGGCGGTGAATAAATCAGCAGCAGCAAAATATGTCGATTTCGGTTGCAGCACTGCAGACTTTTTATACTCTCTTTTTTTGAGGACTTCAACTACTTTCTTATCGACTTGTCCTATAACCACCTGTCGCGAGGTTCATTGGTCTAAAAGAAAGAATTTCTCAATGATTCGGTAGGGCAATTATAAAAAGCAAAGTCGAAATGTAAATTAGACTTTTCAATGGCCCCTTTCAAACCGATACTATCTTTGCTAGACTTATTCTGGTATGACTTAAGCAAGTACTGGTGTTCTTTATGAAAAGAAACAATTCTATCAGTGATTGTTTTTTGCCCCGCAGCAGGTATTGTTGCCTTTTCATACAGGGTCAAAACCTGAGTCGCAGTATAGGGCAGGTAGAAGAAGATCGTGTGGGTGGCATTATACTGGCCAGAAGCCACAGACTAAGGAAAACCTTCAACCAAGTCTAGAAGAACTAAACTAGTGTGATGAAAATTAACGTTGAAGCAAGACAAGCAGCAACATGTTAAAACGAGTAGCGAAAGGGATGGACGCGCTTGGTCAGGTCCGGAAATATTATATTTTGCATTATTACAACTTCCACGTAGCATGTGTTCGTTATCTCGCATACATGGTCTGTCGTAACAGTCGAATACCAGAAAAATTTCCTTCGCATCATAGCTCATGATTGTTGGAAATAGTTTCCTTGAAATATTACCAAACGTCTTTGGTACATCTTTCATGCGATAGAGTCAAAAAAACATTAATTATGGCTCTATCAGAATTTTCTGGTGTGAACTGGTGATATTTTCTTTTAGTATCTTCAACAATACTGATTTGTGCGCCTTTATGAACAGTCCATCTACGTGGAAGAATGACAAAGACACATTTGTCGGCGAATATTGTAAGACTTTTTGAAATCCAGACACTCCATCAGTTCATCTCCTTCAAATTCAATGCCCTCTTATTTCAGAAACTGTTTTAAGTGTAGGGTATCAAAATCACACATGGGTGTCTTAAGACACCCATGTGAAAGTATTCTCGGCTCAAATTATAATTACAGATTCGTTGTGTAAATGTTGCAAAATTCTGACGCGGAAATCCCCAAAGTATACAACCACCCTCATAACCAAGTTCTAGACGTTTTTGGTAAAAGTTTTGCAATTTTGGATCTATTTCTTTAATATTTGGTGGCTAACCCTCCCGTATTGCTCTTATTACTTTACACAATAATGAACTTTTCTGCGTCTGTTGCACCACCTCGTTAGCATTAATGAACCCGCTTTCCTGCTGAAAATTTATGTTGATATTAAGCTTCTTTATTTTGCTTTTCTTGGCTTCCTCCTTCGATGGTAATCGCGATAACATGTCCGCGATTGCATTGTTTTTTGCTTTGATATACTAAATTTTGAGTTGGAAGACTGATAAAAATAATGTCCAGGGTTGCAATCGGTTAGCCGCAATTAACGGTATGCCCTTTTTTGGTCCGAAAATTAATATAGTAAATATAAAATATTTCTACTCCGAAAATGATTGCCGCTGCTTCTCTATGAATTTCTGCATAATGTGCTTCCGCTTGGCTTAATTGACGTGAAGCAAACGCTATTGGTCGCGCCGATTTATCTTCCATCTCATGCGATATTACCGTCCGCAGCCCATACGGCGATGCTTCAAATGACAAAACTATTTCTAATTTTGGATCGTAAAGAACCAACATTTTTTGTGATGACATTTCTTGTTTAATAATGTTAAATGCTAAGTCGCAATGGAGTTGCTTAATATTGTCTGGCACAGAAGCCTTTATGATTGCTTTTTTATTATCTGAGGTTTAACGGATTCCATTTTGATCGATAATGAGACCAAAATATTCAATTTTCTCTGCTTTGAAAATTCTAATGCTAACTTTTTAAAATCCAAATAAAATGAAATTTGAAAGGTCTCTCAGTAGCGCACTTGTCACCCTAAGTAGAGAAATTAAACTATATGAGAGATGATTCTTCCGATAGTTTTTGAACTAACGATTAGATGCCAACCAATTCAAACAAGGTGAGTGAGAAACGATAAAAGTAAACGCAATCTATATTGCAAACGGAAAACGGGAACCTCACTGAACGCTAAGCGTTTCAGGCTCAACATAAAACAGGGAGGGGGCCTCACTGATCTCGAATAAAAGGGTCAACCTTAATTTAATATACTCGATATAAAAGAAAAATGCAAGATAAGGGAAATTGTATAATAACATTTCTACCAAAACAATAATAGAAACAAAAGAAAATAAGATAACAAAAAGGTAAAAGACACGAAAAGAGAAAAAGATGAACTAAAAATAGTAAAAGATAACCTTAGGGTGTAGAAAAATACTAGCTCAGTCTAAACTTGAAAATGGTAGAGGGCAGGTTTGCGTAATTACAAAGCTCATATTTTTTATAAAATAATTAGAGGCGTTTTATTCAAAGTTTGAGAAAGGTCAATCAAAAAAAATAACAAGAAAGATAATCATGGATACAATAAGACGATAACAACATACTTACAATTTTAGCATTGTTAACAATAACAAAAATAAGAAAAGAAAATAGTCTGTCTCGACAACACAAAATTACAACGGTAAGATAGAAAACTTGACTCAACTAGAGAGAAAAGAAAAGGTATCGACATTAAACATTTTCCAAGGTTCAATTCAACAGCACAATTCCAGCACCCGAAGCGTGCCGTAGTGTGGAGGAACGGCAGCGTCTGGGGGTTAACATCTTGGGGAGCCAGGAGATTTAGGGATAGGAGAGGGCGGGGGGCGGGGTTGTGAAATCAAAAGTTTTCGGGAAGAAGTCGGGGATATCGGATCAGAAGTCAAGGATGCGGAATGAGTCTGGGTCGAGACAGTCTCCGAGGGTGGAGGAAGAGTATGGGTCGCTGCGGAACTGAAAGATGGGGAATGAGTCTGGGTCGAGACAGTATCCGAAGGTGGAGGAAGAGTCTAGGTCGAGACGGACTCAGAGGGAGGGGGTAGAGTCTGGGTCACTTTGGTTTTAAATTTCTTGCAGGGTTAGGTGTTAATCAGTAGTGTTGTGTCCGCTGTCTTTCTCTTTCTGTCTATAAAGTATGTCTGGGTCGCTGTAGTCTTATGGTCGGGGGAG
>JAAAKG020149259.1:0-10084 GCA_010014905.2 Druon quercuslanigerum
TGCCTATACATAACTATATACATTCTTCTATTTCATAATACAAAACATAAATAATCTTTCAAACTACGTCAATATAATTCTGTAGTCCAATATTTTTGAGTTGTATATAATGTTATTTATAATAATGTCTGTTTGTATCGTAACATCGAATTGTGAGCATCAAAATTAAATTATGTCTCGTACTTTTAGTTAGTGGATTAAAAATGAAGCCAGTACCTCAAATCAAAGTGCGCACGATGTCGCATAGTGATTGTCGTTTAAAGTTGTGCTTGTTGTGTAAAGAGCAAAAAAGTTATTTTTCAAATAACAGATACATTTGAAAAATTGATTAATAAACATATCACTTATAACAACAATTATGTGCGGATTAAAAAAAAAAAGATTTACGCAAATAAAAATTCTGATAATAATTCTAATGCGATGCCTGCTGATTTTTCTAATTTTAAGCTAGCTAATAATACTCGATCAAGTTTTGGAAAGCCGTGTTCTTGTGAATTATGTATTATAGTGAAAGGGCAAAGTAAATATGAGTTTGCAAGGACCTCTGCTACAATTATTAAAAAAAATCAAAGAAAAAAAATCTGCAAATAGCAAATGTGGCAAATGTTTATCAATTATCGCAAAAGGTAAACGTCATAATTGTAGAAAAAAGGAATTAATGCAAAACTTGAATTTATCATTAGATCAGAAAGTGAAAAAACACTTGGTGTGTAATGTAATTACAGAAAAATCTACCGATCAAACGCGTCAAAGTAATTATTCGATTTCGTTATGAAGAGAGCAAGGTAGACCAATGGTTATTAGTGTTTCACGAAACAAAAAAGAAGCTAAACAACGGGTGATATGCGCTGAAAATTTATCGAAATTTAATACTAATTTTGGTTTGTCAACTACACAACTTTAGGAGTCGCTAAATCACTTCGAAATGCAATGGAAAAAAGAAAAATATTCGAACCTAATCTAAAAGACAAAATCAAAGCTTAAAATCGTTCACTTGACTCCCATTTTGATGTAACAAAATGCCAATTAATTAGCTCTAAAACAGAAAACACGCCAAAAGAAGAATATTTTATATTTTGTAAAAATATTAAAAAACTAATCGATGATGTTAAGGAATCTCGTGAACTAGGTGAAGCGTGCATTAAAATTGGTGCAAATAGCGGTGGAGGTGTTTTAAAAATAACATTATCTATTCAAGCGTTGGAAAATGAGTTGGTGCTTCCAAGCAAACAAATGGCAAAGTTATAATGAAGGAGCAGTTGCCAAGAATTTCAAAGATTCTGGTGTCAATAAATTATTTTTGATAGGTGTAACTGAATTTCCCGAAGAAAATCATGATAATTTATCAGTTTTTTTAAACTTACTAAATTTAAAGGATTTCTAAGGGAAAGTTTCAGCGGATCTAAAATTATTGAATATACTGATTGGTTTGATGTCTCACAGCTTTTCGTGCACCCGTGCACTTGGGGTACCGCTCATAAAGATTTCTTAGACGCTATAGGCGTATTGAGAACAATTGAGATTTGCATTGAAAATTTTAAAGCTTGGAAAACAAACGGAGCTAACAAAGAAGATTGCAAACACTGTATTCAATGGTATGTACACAAAAAAGTGCAATGTCAGCCGAGAAATCATATATTGAAGTGCAGGATTTAATGAAAATTCCTGTAAAACATTATTAAAGAAAGTGGATGTTTTACGTGACATTTGCACAGCAACCTGTAATTTTTCTTGTATGCAATTTGTTACATGTTTTGAAGCATTGAAAGAGGTTGTAAATTTTTATTTTTTAAATGATTTAAAATCAGATTACCTTGACAAGATCACTGTTTAAAAAAAAGTTATTTAGATTTAGAGATAAAAATAACTCCTCGGAGCAAGCTGTGGAATCAGGACATGCAAACTTTAAAAAAATTTGGATTAAATACAAAGTGAAAAAAATACACACGAAGTATGCAGAAAATTTACTTAAAGCTGTTCGCGAATATAATAGTAGACACCTTTAATTTACAAACACTTAAAGTTTGAAATTCACAAATCTATTTAATTTCAATTTTTTGTATATCTTAATGAATTATGTGATATTTTCATTAAATATTATGTAACTGTAAGTTTTCTTTAGTTTAAAGCGTGCTAATATACTTGCTAAATATACTCAATATGTAAGTACGGGCAATAACTTGTAATTTTTTCTTGTCAAATAGAAATAATTTTATAATTTAAAAAAATACGGCTAGTTTTCAGTAATTAATGAAATATATTCACATAAAACATTCATATTACTATCTCAATAATGATTTTCAAGTACTTTAACTTGCTTATATACTTTTTCAATCTCGTATCATATGGTTATTCCAACTTAGCGTTTAATTTATTACACATAGCAATTTTAATGAATTTTTTACGAATAAAAAAAACGGCTCAGGGGATCATTTTACGTTTATGAAAAATTGATTATAGTTTTAGCTGTTTTTGCATTAAGGCAGTTTTTGAGAGAAGTTGAATATTAGTATAAAGATGGGGTTAGCAAATCTTGTATGAGTGGTTAATGAAGTCTTTTTAATTAAAAGTTTGCTGTTTATTTTTGTTGGGGGCAACTGAAATGGGATTCGTTAAATGTGCTGAGAGTAGCTTTTTTCATTATTATTGCTATGGGGATATCGATATTTAGCTACTAGTTTCGGTAAGTTTTTCTTCAGGGGTATTTTATTGGCGTTAGTGTTTATGTTTTGAAATAATTTGTATGCGTTTGAAGATCCTAAAAATAGGTACAAAGTTTGGATATGGCCATAAAATTTATTTTGGGGTGTAGGTTTTAGGTGATAGGTTTCTTCTTTGAAAATTAAATTTTACTGCATTATGTATTCGATTCATACGTTTTTTTGTATCTATCATTTTTTTTAATTTTCAGATTTATCAACCAAGGTCTTGTATGTATGCAAAAAATTTTTATAAATAATTTTCAGTGTATGAGAATAATTTAAAAAAACGTTGATAAAGTTATAAACACATTCATGAAGAAAAGTTTTTTCAGGATTGGCACTGTTTAGCTCATTGAAATCCAGAATTGTGATATCAAATGTGAGAGAAATTAGTCATTTATTACGATTAAATGAAAACAGATTTTATTTGGCAATTATTTTAAAAATTCTTATGAACAGATTCATTCATTTTACGGAGTAAAAGGAGACGAAAAATTGTAATTTTGATCATTTTGGGTCGCAGAAAAAACTGGGGTTTCCATTTGAACTCATTTTTGGTTCCAAAGGAGCTGCAACAAAAATGACCCCCCTTGCTGAAAAGGAACCGAAAACGACAAATAAGCTAAAATATTTTATACCCTAAAGCACATATGTGATCAAACTCTGATGGTCCTAACTTAATGGCGATAATTACGTTTAAAAATACTACAACAAATAAAATAGATATAAAAACTTGATCAATATCATTTACAGGTTAAGTAGCAAAGTTTTCAACATAAAGGCATATTCATATGCAAAAAACTTTTCGTACCAAGTCATCGGTCGATAAACGTAAATTGATCCCTAACTTACCTGCCCTACTTTGCAAGCGTTTGTCTTGTGAATCTACGTATATGTTGTTTTCAAAACCGCTCTAAACGAACCCTTTTGGCTCTCTGCAGGTATCTATTGGAGCTCAAGTTCTAAATGATACCAACTTTTATTTGAGCCGCAACTTTAGTAAACCCCTAGTTTTTTCTGTGGTATTTAATAGCATCAGCACAAATAACACGAACACAATTTTACTAACTTCATTGAAAGTACTACTCTTCGCCTTTAAAACGCACTGTGGATCGTCCCGTTCGGACTTTTTTCGAAACATATGGCAATTTTAAGTTTTGCACTTTTGTGAGTGAAATGTATACACATACATTCCTATGAAAGATTTTTTATGTTAAGATAAAGTAGTGGTAGTAATGTTCCTTTTCGTCAAAAAATGATCTTCTTTTTTCAGAAAAAAAAATATTTAGAGTTCGCTGCTTAATTTTTTTTTCGTTTTGAACTTTGTTGAAAGATGGCTTCAAATCTATATTTGTGATCCCGGTAAATGAAAATTCTAAAAAAATTCAGTAACAAATTTTGGTCGTTTTCTGATCGATTTTTGCAACGACAAAAAAATGGTAATTTATTTAATTTTAACGGTTTTTGTCGAGTGCACGATAACTCAAAAACCACCTTACGATATGCGCAATAGTCCACTTTTATCTAATAAACGCATTGATTTTGCAGAATCCTAAAGTCGTTACTTAAATATTAGAAAAAGTGAATGTTCCTCAGCTGAAACGTTGGTCGTTAAAGTAAATATTTTTTAAAATAATTTAACTTTTAGAAACTATTACACACTTTACTGACAACATTTTCTAGTACTGGAAAACAAAGTTAAACAATACTTGTTCTACAATAAAAAACTGGATTTTAAAATCGATATTATCTCGTAAAAAGAATGTATGGGATAAATTATTAGTTTAAGTTTAATTAGAAGATTTAATTCATCTCTAAACCTTTTTTAAATCATGCAACATTCAATAAGTGCTAATGTGGTTTTAAAGGAGACCCTACTTAGACTTAAAACTTCGAGGGTAATTGTTGGAAATTGTAAAAATAGTTGAGATTGCAGAAAAAAATTTGTCCAATTGTAAAATTCTTTCTCATTATTCATAATTTCTTCTGCTATTCTAGTTCATATTAGACGGTTATGTATTTTTTGGCTTTCAAGTTAGCGGTGAATAGTGGACCGCATGCGTAATCATCGCTTTGGTGTAAATTATGTCTCATTTCAGGAGCAAACTATTTACGGGACATAGGCTATAATACAGACCATGAACTATAAACCAGTTTGTAGTGAGAGGCGAATTCGTAAAACTGTAATCTTATGACGATGCGATGGCACGGTCGAGCTCGGGACCCTGGTCAATGATGATAACATCTTCATCCTTTCCCATATAACTTTTATGGACACGTCGGTTAAAGCGAAATACAGTCGTAACAGGCAGCCCGAATTAAGGATCGTTTGGCGGATTAAACTGGCGGTTCTCGGCTTCGCGATAAAATGTGCCTTCTTTTTGCGTGTGGCGCTTACGTTAGTCGAAGGCTTCCACGAAACTGAAAGGCGACGCTTCAACCACATCGCATCGTCCTGACCATAAACATGCAAAAAGGAAGCCGCATAAAAGTCGAAATCTTCATAAAGATTAATTAAGTCATAAAATACTAAAAAGTCTCTATCGATTTTGATTTTCTTCGACACGCTGAATGTAAGCTACACTTAGAGTCGAATACATTATGTTTTAAATCTATTTTGCCTCAACGTGAATTTCTTGTTCAGAAAAACCGTATTGGCATGCAAAATCGTGAGACTTAGCATTAGACATATATTGTATAGATGTTAAAACGAAAGGCGCCTGATTTTGCACCCCAATTAATTAAATTAATACGCCTAATGTGGGGAAGGGGGGCAATACAGGCTCATAACGCTAGTAGTATGAATTCTGTGTTCAGAGAGCTTGAATCGCCTAATTTTTAATATCTATAATCTATGTCATAATTAAAATTGTAATAGGATGATACCTCAAGTGCACATTAAAGACCGAAAGTTGAGATGATTATAATGTTACATAAGTTAAATCAGTGCATCTTAGTAAAATTTATAAGTGTTCTTCTATTTGTGAATTTCCTCCGAATTCATTAATGTAATAAGTCGTGTGTGATCACTTTTATAATGAGTGTAGTATGACGGGGTAGGAACTCACTGGCGTGGTTTAAAGTCGCTTGGATTCACATGAAGTTACTGAAATCACATGAAGTCAGTGTACACTTCATCGGTCGATTTGTACACCCCTAGATGTAGTATTCTAAATACTAATATCAGTTAATTTAAGTAAACATTCCAGGTAATTATATAAAACTAATGTTGCATTAGAGTCAAAGGAAATCTAAAATTTATCTGTATATCCAAGTGAATTCAAACGCTGCCAATAGTTGACAACTACATTGACTATGATACAATTGCACTTGCGACTTTTGATGTATTTAGCGTTTTTAGACAATTTTGTTCTAAAAAAAAACTTTAGTATTTTCCAAACCCCTTGAATCATTTCCCTTGTCTAAAATTTTTTTCTCTTTTCATTAAAATTATATAATATTAACAGGTGCCGCCGAGGCAATAAGAATTCCATGAGATTTACATGGAAAAATTTTTTTTCTGAAAAGCATGATTCACCGTACATGGTAGAGTGTATAAAATCAGCATTCTGGACGTTATACTAGTGTTTTGTATGACTAGAAACCTTTCTAAGTTGTCCCAAAAGTGAAACCGATTGTTATAAAAAATTTTAATATTATCTAGTGATGACTTTTAAATTTTTATCTAATTAGCAACTGTTTTGAATAATTATTAATTTTAATTCTGTATTTTCCACCAACTTATGAAAATATAGTATTCTTTGTTTGAGTGAGACATTTAACTAAGAGAATTTTTTTGTCATGGACATTTTAAATAATTGATAATTATTCACTTTTAATTTTTTTAATATAAGGGAGGAAGGTATTAAATTCATTTGAATTGCGATCAGTCAATTTTTAATTGATTCTCGAAGTTTTGAGACACCCAGAGTCAGAAGTACTTTGACGACACGATAACTTTCGAAGGAATGTTGTATCCAGCACTATACGAAGAAACTTCCGGTCTTAAAATTTGAAAATATTATTAAAGTGAATATATTGCATGAAAATGAAAGATTTTATCATTATGAAATTTTTATTGTTTTTCTTCATCCTTCTTATTTATACCCGTGCAAAAATTGCGCCGGTTGGCCCTAAAAGATGCTTTTGGGTCGTTTCTTGGCCAGCGTATCCCTGTTTACGTTTCATGGTCCTTTGCTGGCCGTTCACCGACCGGACAAGATTTTTTCAATAAAACAATTTTCAAGAAAAATAATCATTATCAAAGACTCACTAATGAATGCTATATAAATTATTATTTTAAAGTATAATTTAAAGCTTTATTAGGTCGTCTAACAAAAATTAGTTTCTTTCAATTCTCAAAACAAAAAAAAATAATTTTTTTCTAGTGTTTTAACATTCAGAGAAATTTCCTTTTCTTATAAAAATAAAATAGTGCGAAATGGTAAATGGTTTTTGATTTTGATATCATGATTGAGATATAAAATTATTAATTATTATTAAAAACGTTATAGCTGTTTATATGCTGTTTGTATGTAATGTGTTATAAATGGGACAATATAAACCCAAATATCCGCCTTACTAATAAGTCTAACTTTTTGCACCTATGTTTTAATATATGAACCATCTTTTTTTAAACATTTTAGGCAATATTATTTTAATAAAATAATAGATTTTCTAACGATAAAATATTACTATTTTGGTAATTATTGTTGATGCCTTAAAGCCTGTTACACAGTAAAATACATATTAATGTTGTTGAGGTTAAAATAAATCAATATTTTTCACCTTATTATCACAGAGAAAACTTATTATTTTATCAGGTTCAATGTATTTTCTGTTTGTTACTTGCTTTCGGTAATTTAAAAAACTATTCGATTGAGCAAAATTATGCCTTTTCCCGATTTTGTAGGCTAATTCTTGCGTGCTGGAAGTGGAAAGATAGAAAATCTCTCACTGTTTATCATTTTCTATCTCTAAGAGAGAAATGGACAAGAAAACGTATGAAATAAGTAAAAAAAGATGGTGAATCTACTTTAAAAAATGAGTTAAGAATGGTTTTAGCATTGTCAGGACTCGAGGAATTCAATTATTGACACTCGGTTCACAAAAAATCTGTCTCATTAAAATTGGGCTTTATGAATCTTGTTACCTAAAAATATATAAATTAAAATTCACATATTTCGTACCACAGTGTCCAATTTACTTTATAAAATTCAAATTTGTACCCTTGAGGCTAGATACCGGCCACACCGTTGAATAGATCGACTTGAAAATGTATACACGAGTAGAGTAGGCACTGAAGACGGTTCCTATGGCAATTCGAATCGCTAATTTATAATAGTTTTTGTTTAATAAATAATGCAAAATAGAATTGATTGTACATATACCTATGAACCTATGAATATACATATGAACACACTCAAGGCCTGACATAGTTCTCCTCGACTTCGAGAAGCGAACCATGTTCGTTATCGAATTTTCGGCACCAGCTGACGAAAACATCATAGCCATAAGAGTGACAGAGATGGTAATAAAGCACAATAGGTGTCGCATTGTGCCTTTGGATGTAGGTCTTTCCCGCATGAGTTGGACAACTAGATAGTATGTGTCCTAGATGCTCGGGATGTGCATGGCACGCCCTGCAGCTATCATCGGAAATGTCTTGGCTCAAAATGTGGCGACGGTATGTTAAAGTAGAAATGAAACCATCTTGACATGCCAAAATGAAACCCTCCGTGCCCGAATTCAATCCGCGTGATTTAAGGAAATCAAAAGTTAACTCAAACGACATTGACTGATCCTCCACGTTTCTGTGGAAGATGCTGTGCATCCTCTTATCAAGGAGCTGTTCCCGGAAGTTTTTTTCCTGTGCTTTCTGAATCAGGGCTTTCAGGAGTGAGTACTCGAGATAGTTAAGATTTGATGCATTCTGCTCACCCCTGATACTAAAATTAAGCCCGAGTGTTACAGCAGCCTCCTCCGCTGCTTTGTACAGAAACGCTCCTCTGCCCTCTTTTTCATGCTTCCTGGCCATTTTAAGAAGAGGATCTCTTCCATTTGCGATGCTATATGCTGTTTCAAAAATAATCCTGTTGTGAAGACATTCCATATTCAATATTCCGCGATCACCTTGACGGCACAACCTTTCGCGTCCCGATATCAAGGGATCTGAGCTCGTTCTTCGTCCATAGACACATCTCCAAATGAATAGAGTACTACCGGAACGGCAAGCATGTTCGTTGCAGATACTTTGTTCCTCGCGGAAAGTTCGGAACACCAAATCTGCCGGATGAGCCGTTTATATCTGTTTCAGAGAGTATCCTTTATAGATGTCACATCCTGAATGCGGCTCTGTGATACGCCCAGTTACGTATCGACAAGCTCAGGGTATTCAGAGATGCCGTTAAGTTTTCCTCGCTTCAAATAAACCTTGGCGCATTTGTCTAACCCAAATTCCATTCCTATTTCCTTAGTTTATCGTTCGAGAATCCCTAAAGCTATATGTAGTTGCTCTTTATTTTTAGCATAAATCTTAAGATCATCCATGTAAAATACATAGGTGACCTTGTGCTTTCGAGTTGCAGGTTTGCCGCAAAGGCACCCCTGGGAATGGCGAAGTGCTAGAGATAATGGCAATAATGTGAGGCAAAAGAGGAGTGAGCTCATGGAGTCGCCCTGAAAGACATCTCTTTTCAAAGTGACCTTGCTAATTGTCACGCGATATTTTCCAGATGAAATAGTAAATCTGGTTTTCCAAAGTGGCATCAATCTCTCTATGCACCTCACGATTTGCGGATGGACCTTTAAGCTTTCCAAAAGACAGATGTTAAGTTTATGGGAGGTCGAATCGAATCACGCTGGCAGGATGCTGCGTCTTTGCAGACACATCTATCGATAAGCAGGTTCTCCCGAAATCATGTTACGCCTTTCTTTCAGCCGTGTTGTTCATACATTTCTTGCCACACAGGTCCGATTGCCTGAACAGTGCTATCATTTAGGATAGCTGTGGATATTTTATAGAGAGTGTTCAGACAAGTGATTGGCCTGTTATTTTTTGGGTCGGCTAAGTTGCCCATTTTTGGCAGGAGTACTGTGCGCCCTTCCACAAACCACTCCGGAATTGGTTCTTCCGACTTCAAATATGAGGTGAAAATACGGGTCAGAAGGTGGTGGGTTGAAGGAAACTTCTTCCACCAGATGGTCTTAGTACCATCTGGTCAAGGAGCGGAATAGTTTTTCATACCTCTCAATAGTTTTTTCACCTCCTCGGTAGAGATGGTTGGGCATTATTCCTTAGGTGTTTTTATGAGGGCATTACACAGCTCCTTAAAGCTATTTATGTTCTTTGAGTCTTCGTCAAGTATATGTTGCACTTCGTA
>JAAAKG020149260.1:0-31823 GCA_010014905.2 Druon quercuslanigerum
AATAATAAATAATAATAAATAATAATAAAATAAAATAATAAAAATAAAATTTCTTACTAAAATAGGTTTATAATTTAGGCTTGAATATAAATTTATTTTTAAGCTGTTTTTTATTATAAAAATAGAAGTGGACTGAATAACAGTGAAACATTTGATGTCTCTAGAAACTTTTTGAAATTTCTATAATATACTAAGTTCCTATTTCAAAGAGTATTTTTTTATTTTAATTAATTGACCATAAATGCATTAAACGATTTCTTTTTAGATTTATTAAACAATGAATGAAATATCAAGGTTACACCATCGATAAAGAAATTCTTTTCTATAAATTTACACTTTACAATGCTATTTTTTTAAAATTGTTTAATAATTTTTAACTGTATGGTTTACTAATTTAGACTCAAATGTTGACTTCTTATATATACTATCAAAATAGAAATAACATAAATGTTTAGAAAGATACTCGCATCTTTAATAATTATTTTTTTGAATATTTCCCAAATAATGTATCTATTCAAATTTGCACAATTCTAAGCTTATTGTTAAAAATTAGAATTTAGCTAGGCATATTAATAGTTATTGACAAATATATAATAAAATTTATTTTTGGTTTCATTGAACTATGAATAAAATAGGAGTTTCTAATACATAAATAATGTATATTTTTCTTCCCATAAAAAAATAAAATAGTGCCTCATTTTCGACCTCTGACCTCTCAACTCCAGCATGTAATTTTATACATATAATCTTTGACTTTTGACTTGAAGTCACTTAGCTATGACGTTTGACCTTTGACCCCTGAATTTTAATCTCTGCCCTTTTCAAATATAATGCTAGATACCTCATTTTCAATATCTGACCTCTCACTTTCGACCCTTGACCCTCACCCCTCTTTAATTTTTTTTTAGGAGTCAGAGAAAAATTATGCATCCATAGAAGCATTTTGTAAAATTCTAAAGTTGAGCATGAAAATTGTATGTCGTAGTAAATAATTGTAGTAATAATCTTTGACTTTTGACCTGAGATCACTCAGCTGTGACCTTTCACCTATGACCTCGGAATTTTAAACTCTTATCATTTTTAAATATTATTTTAGATAAAGGATCCCTTATTTTCGATATCTCACCTCTCCCTTTCGACCCTTGACCAATGAATTTTGTAATCTAAACTGTACACCCCTCCACCCTCTTTTTAATCCTCTTATGGAGTCGCAGGAAAATTATCCCTTTCATAAAAGAAATTTGTAAAATTGTAAAGGTGAAGATAAAAATTGTAGGATGTAGTAAAATAATTTGAGGATAAAGAAAAAAAACTGTAATGATGAGCAGAAACTTGGACGAGGAAAATGTTTTACAAGCGCCCGCTATATATTCTGAGTTCAGGGGTGAAATTGTGGAATGGTATCCCTGAAAAGAGGACCTTTATGAACTCAAGAGTCGAGACGGCGCCGGAACATTTGCGTACCTACCTAGCTTTTACTAGAACCCTCTCTGTCTTTTTATTAAGTCCCTGAGCTTCGCGACAACGCCATTATTCATGCATTATTCATTTATCTAAAAACCGTGCATATATGTATGCATACTTCAGCAAACACCTCCGAATATCATTTAGATAAGGAATCGTCTTGAAAATTCACTTTATTAATTTCATAACAAATTTCGGACTAAACTCAAAAAGTGACTCTAATGTTATTTGCAATAATATTGTTTGAATTATTATCTTATTTTATTCGAAGAAACATAAATTAAATAAAAAATTTATGAACTACTCTTAGAAATTAACCGGAGTAAAACTATTTATTACGTGTTCACAATTAAATGTTCAGCCCTGAAGATAAATTAAAATGTATGTTTTATATAAGTTTATGAATTAAATATAAATGCTCATTTCAGAATATGCAAAAACATTAAAAGAATGTATATAATTGGAAGAGAGGTATTCTTAATATGAATATGCTATTATTACAAAAATTACTTAATTAAAATAATAAAACAAATTTACGTAATTACCAAATGAATATTCCACCTTTATGTAATTTAATTTTGCGAGCAAAATAATTCAGTCAATAAGTAATTAATCAGCTTACAAAATAATAAGTATTAATTAATTTATTATTCTGAAATTCAATTATTCAAAAATTTTGAAATTCCATAATATTATGAACTAATTGGGAATTATCTGAATTGGGAATTTTATTATTTAGAAATTCAATTATTGGGAAATGTTTGAATTCTATAATATTATAAACTGTTCGGGAATTTCATTATTCAGAAATTTTGTGATTCGAGAACTTCATTATTAGGAAATTTAATTATTCGGGAATTTTCAAATTCTGTAATATCAAAAACTGTTCTGGAATTTCAAGATTCAGGAATTTTTTAATTCGGGAATTTTATTATTCTGAAATTCAATTATTCGAAAATTTTCAAACTCTATAATATTATAAACTATTTGGGCCTTTTTTCCTTATTCAGGAATTTAGCGATTCGGGAATTTTGTTATTCGGAAATTCAATTATTGGGGAATTTTTCAAATTCTATAACATTATAAACTGTTCGGGTATTTTCTGACTCGGGTCTTTTATTATTTGAAACGTCAGTTATTTGAGAATTTCCAAATCGCATAATATTATAAACTGTTCTGGAATTTTATTATTTAGAAATTTTATAATTCGACAATTTTATTATTCGGGAATTTTATTTTTCAGAAATTAAATTATTCTAAAAATGTTAAATTCCCCAATATTATAAACTGCCCAGGAATTTTAGTATTCGAAAACTTTCCAATTCGGAAAATTTATTATTCGAAAATTTTATAATTTAGAAATTGAATTATTCTGAAATTCAATTTTTCGGAAATTTTCACATTCTATAATATTATAAACTGTTCGGGAATTTTATTATTCGGAAATTCA
Organism: Druon quercuslanigerum; assembly: GCA_010014905.2. Classification (NCBI taxonomy): domain Eukaryota; kingdom Metazoa; phylum Arthropoda; class Insecta; order Hymenoptera; family Cynipidae; genus Druon; species Druon quercuslanigerum. The sequence continues at coordinate 2,915 of JAAAKG020149260.1, forward strand.
ATTATTCGAGAATTTTCAAATTCTATAATATTATAAACTATTCGGATATTTCCTGATTCGGGCATTTTATTTTTCTGAAATTTAATTATTCGTAAATTTACAAATTATCTAGTATTATTAACTGTTCGGGAATTTCATTATTCAGGAATTTTGTGATTCGGGAATTTTGTTATTCTGAAATTCAATTGTTCGGAAATTTTTAAATTCTATAACATTAGAAACTGCTCAGAAATTTCATTATTTAGGAATTTTATTATTCGACAATTTTATAATTCGTAAATTTTATTTTTCATGCATTTTATTATGCAGGAATTTTCTTATTCGAGAATTTTATTATTCGGGAATTTTATTATTCGGAAATTTTATTATTCCGAAATTTCGAGATTTTTTATATTTGGAAAGAATTTGTAAAGTATGATATGTTTCTGATTAAAGACAATGGAAATGAAAGCAAATTCGAAAAAAGGGCAATGCTTGAAACGCTTCTGGTTTTAATATGTACCAGAGGCATCACGGATCGTTAAGTGCTCGCAATAGTAACGATCACGAAACGGTTCGTGGTTTTAAGGAGATAAGACCTTTCGCTTTAACGACTTCGTAAAGACTGGTTTCACCGGGTACGGGGTTAGGTCAATATTTGGGTCGCTCGAGGTAACCGGGTCAAGGACTACATGTCTGAATGCGCCTATCGCTAGAATTCTGATAACGCCTATTGTCGACGACCAGTCTCCACTTTTGCGCCTCCTTAGACTCCAACACCTCCTCAATCCCTCAGCTTCCGGTCAAGAAATCCTGTCTAAAGACTGGAATCAATGAATAATTCTCTCAATCATATCCCTGTCATGAATTGTCAGGAGTAGCTTATTAATACGTTAATTAAGTCGTTTCAAACTTCCCCTCCAATACATTTTCTCCCCTACTCCCTACCCCTACTCCCTACCCTTACTACCTACCCGTACCCCCTACTTTCATCCTCCACACTTTATCATTCGACATGCCCTCCCAAACTTCTTCCGTTTCTTCCTCTACTTTCCCCACTCCCCGCTGCCCTAAATAACATTCTCCTTCCCCTACCTCCTTCCCCCAGTCATCACCTCTCCTCTACTCACCCTCCTTCATAATTATTTCCCCTACTTCCACAACCCTCACTTCACCCTTCAACATACCTTCCCAAACTTCTTCCGTTTCTTCCTCTACTTCCCCCTCTCCCCGCTGCCCTAAATAACACTTTCCTTACCCCACCTTCTTCCTACAGCCATCACCTCTTTTCTATTCACCCTCCGTCATAATTATTTCCCCTACTTCCACAACCCTTACTTCACACTTCAACATGCCTTCTCCTACTTCTTTTTCCACTTCTTCCTCTACTCCCCATTCTTCTCGCTACCCTAAATAACATTCTTCTTTCCCTACCTCCTTTCCCCAACTATCACTTCTCCCCTAATCACTCTCATTGATAATTATTTCCCCTACTTCCCTTACTTCCCCTTACCTTTCCCTTCCCTCATCCTCCCTTACTTACCAACTCCAACTCACATCATTTCCCCTTATTTCCCCTTATTTTCTCCACGATTTCAACTAACTTAATTTCTTCGCACCTCTTCCACTTCCCTTATTCTCATTACCTCTTACTTTTTCTACTTTCCCTTTCCTCATTTGCCCAAACTTCTCTACTTTACACATCTAAAATTATCCCCTTTTACATTACCATTACTGTACGCAATTAAATGAAAAATTTTCAACTCATTTTCAGTAGCATACTACATCACAAGGAGTACTAAAAATGTCTTGACGTAAGAACTTGTCTAACGCTCTGAAAAGTGAGTCATGTTTATAATATTACTGACTCTTAGTATTTTAGTGTGGCGGATTTTGGAACTAATAATATTTCAGCAGGCTTTATAACGCTTTCTTTTCAGGTGGCTAATAAAACGATTCATTGCACATAAAGACCATAAGACGTTCATAATAGTGGTTTTACATTTTTCTATAAGAATTTAACATACATTATGCCAATTACAAAATACAATTAGCAAATGAAAAAGGTTTCTTATTGTACAATGTTGGTAATATAAAAGGGAAAATTTTTGTGTATGAACAATAGAATGCATAAATTGTCAAGTGATTGAGAAGATAAAAACAATAAAAAAATAACAAAGCTTCCAAAAGTGGACCTCTAAACCATATCTGATTAACCATATCACCCTCTTTGTGCACAATACAATTCGAAAAATGAGCTTTCCACGAAATTTTTTAAATTTTTTGACAGAAAAATTATTAAGTTTCGATCATTACTTGAATTACCGAAATTTAATGAAAAATCGCCTGCAATTAAAAACAGAATTTTTAGAGCCGTAGAGAAAAATAGCTCAATACAAGAAAATTTAAATTTTTCTCTCACTCGTTAAACTATCGCGTGAAAAATTTGTTTTTGAAGCATTTATTTTTTTATCGAAAAAATTAAGTATTCCATTTTTTAGTTGAAAATTTATATTTTTTAATTAAAAATTTAACTAGGGGAGGCATAAGAACAAATGCAAGTAATATAACAAATTCTAATATTATTATAATAGTGCACATATTGTCCTGAAAATTAATAAAATAAAATAAATTATTTTACATGTAGTAGTATTTTGGTTTATCATTTCACTTTAAAAATTCATCTCTATGATTAATAATATAACTAATTAAGCTGAAAATTGGCTTTTTTGGCTTTAAAATTAAAATTTTCATTGAAAATTTAACTCTTTTGTTAAAATTTCAGTTTTTTGGTTAAAGATTCATAATTTTATTTCTAAATTCATCTCATTTGGTATAAATTAAATCTTTTTGGTTGAAAATATCATTATTGTAGAATAAAAAGTTAATTATTTTTAATTGAAAAGTATACTATTTTTTGGGGAATTAATATTTTTTCTTTAGAAATTTATATATTTGTTTGAAAAATTACGTAAGTTGTCAGAAATTGATCATGATTGTTAAAAAGTAATTTCTTTGGTTGGAAATTCTACTTTTTTGTTGGAAATTTAACTAGTTTATAGAAACCTCGATTTTTTGGTTTGGAAATATGATAATTTCGTTTAAAATTTATTTTTCTCTTAATTGAAGAATCTTTTTTGGTAGCAATCTCTTTTGTTGAAAGTTCGTTTTTTTTCGTTTAAAAATCTAACTCTTTTTATAGAAAGTTAAAAGTTAAATTCCTTTCTTCAAAACTATTTCCTTTTTTGGTTTTTGACTCATCATTTTAGTTAAAATTAATTTATTTTATTTAACATTGAACTATTTCATTAGAAAATTCAACTATTTTCAACACTTTTTTTAAACCTTAAATTGTAGTGGGAAATTCGAAGTGTTTGTTATAAAATTGATCTTTTCGATTGAAAATTAAACTTTTTGGTTGAAAATTTAAGAACTTAGTAGTACTCATTTATTAAAAATGTCTTTTTTTAGGTGATTCATTATTTTAGTTGAAAAATCATCTCTGGGGTAAAATCCCAAGGCACATATGTCTTCTGAAATAAGAAATTTTTTTCAACATCTCTTGTTGTAAAACAAAAAATGTTTCTAGTTCATTATCTCAAGATTATTTTTTTGAGCAAAAAGAAAAAAAGGAAATGAAATAATTGCAGGTGGAAGGATACGAGGTCATGCACAACTCACCATTAGTCGCTTTGTGAATTAATCCATCCGTTATAATTAACACAAGAAGACCAAGAGTCCTTCAAGTAAATTGTAACTAATGACAAAATCTATAAATCAATAATATAGTGAAGTTTTATTTTTCCTGTAAAGTCTGATTAACGCACAGTCTCTCAATCTAAATTAGTTATAAGTTACTATTATGAAATAATGCCACGTCATTTACTAATTGACGTTGTAAGTATTTTGACTAATAATTAGTAGAAAATTACTGTTTTTTAATAATTGACTATAGTCGAATTTTTATTAGTATATTAGTTATTATTATATTATTATAATATATATCGCTGGATCATATGATTTTTAATGAAAGTATCAAATGGCTGATAATATCATTATTTTTCTAGTTGCTCAAAATTTTTTTATGCAAAAAGAGAAAAATAATCGTTTACACAGGACTTAAAAAAAAAATAAAAATCGACTATTTGGTTGATTTCGTAATTGGCGTAAAAACTGAATTTTAGTAGAAAAGGTAGTTTTTACGAGCCCGCAAAATGTATAGCATTGTCATGTCTGACTATGTGGCTTTTTTCTACTGAAAACTGTAAAATTTTTCTTTCAAAGCAAGATCATACCATTTGATTCAGGCATTCACGTATATTTTTATAAAACTAAAATCATGTTAACTAGACCTTATCAGTTTAATCAATTCATAATACAGTAATTTAGAAAAAACTCTATAGAAATAATAAATGTAGCTTCAATGTTTAATTTAGGTCGCAACAATCAATATTTTTTTACTTTAAATGACATTATTATTGATTATTAATAATAATTAATTATGACTATACCGTTAGAAATGTACTGATTATTTATATTTTTAAATGTCAGCTCCGCAATTGATTGAAGAACTTTACCCAAAAAACAATGGTTTTATTCTGTATTCTTGATTAATTGGAAACTATTTCCATTGCAGTAGAAAAAGAAGTTTTTAGTATGGCATTCGAATTGCAAGTGAAAATAGATATGGATCAACTTGATTACAATATATAAAAAATGAAAGCCTCAGTAAATCATCGTCAAATAATTCAAATAATGATTTCAAGTAGAAAAATCCGATTTTGATCAGACTTGGATTTTACTTATTTTTAAAGTACCTCACTCAGTAATAAATTTATTTTTTCAAACCCAACATTCTCCTAACCGCTCTACATCAATTTTTCAATGAAACTTAAAAACTTTTCTACACTTTACCACTAAAACCACTGTTTAGGACATATATTAAAGTAATAAATTATACACAATATCGAAGTATAAAATAAAATCGACAGTAAATAATAGTCAAATTGATTTCTAGAAATTATGACGTTATATAAAAATTGAGTTTTATAATATGTACATTGCTGAACATAAATAACTTTTCTACTAAAAATTGTTTTTACAAAAAAAAAATCTTGGGATATTCCTAATTATATTAGTAATCAAGGTATTGCAGTTTTTTTTTAATTTGCGATTTTCAACTTCCTCTAGAATTTTATTTTTTCATGCAAGATTAGCAAAATAGTTTTTCTAAAACCCTCAATGATTCCTCAGGCCACTTTAAACCTATTTTTCGATTAAAATTAAAAATTTGTTTACATCTGCCCATGAAAACCGATTAGTAAAACAGATATTTAAGAAATGAAATATACAGACAATATTAAAGTTTAGCAACGCACATATGTCTGATCAAAACCAAATTTTTCACTGGAAAATCAGTTTCATCTACAATTTATATGTTTTGTGCGAAATTAAAAAAAGCTTTGAAGTAAAAGAATCCAATTATATTTAGATTTTTAATGTACTTATTTATCAAGTACCTCGCTTAGTATTGAATTAAATTTCTTAAACCCAGAATTCTCCTATCTGCTTTTAACCTATTTTTTATTGAAAGTTTAAACAGTGTGTACACTTTACCACAAAAACCAATTATTAAAACAGATATTGCAGAAATGAAGTATAGACACAAATGAAAAAAACAAAATTATTTAAAAAATATATATGTATGTCTGAAGATAAATTACTTTTCCACTGGATTTTATTACGTAGATGTTAAAATGTCCAATTTTACTTACAAAATTACGTTATTTTTGAGGAAAATTGATTTTAGTGGAAAAATCTCTATTCTTTTTCTTATAGAGCACCATAGTATTACAATTTAAAAAACAAAGGACAATATTCAATCTTAGGTAAAATTTTGTGTATTCATAATTGATGAAAACTTTATTATGTAAAAGTGAAATAAAGTTTTTGAGTAGAAACATTCGATTTTGATCAGAATTTTCACATAATTATTCCTCAAGTAGCTCACTCAGTTACATTTATTTTTTCATACCCATAATTCTTTAAACCTATTTTTCAATAAAAATTAAAAAACTTTTCTAAACTTTAGAATAAATATATAAAACAGAAAATATTTACATTACATTTGCGTTAAAGGTACCAAATATGCACATAACATTCGAATATAAAGTACCAAATATTTATTCAGTATTTAAATATAAAATTCTAAATATACACATAGTATTTGAATATACTTAGTGGAAATAAATTACTTACAAAAAATGGTGAATCCCCTTCACCAAAAAAGTTAGATTTTGAATAATTCTTTTCTGATCTACAACCAGCAGAGTTAATCGGGTTGAACCTTAGTATTTGAACAATCTGTTTCTATTTTAGCGTTTCTGTTAGTATACCATCCGAATTCCTTTGTGAGAGTGAATTTGGCTCTATATTGACTAGAATGTGTGCGTGTTTGTGTGCGATAGAGCCGTGCCGTACTATGAATGTGGCTTGTACTGCAGATACATTGCGGTTCTACCCTCCTACCCAACCACTAGACAAACGTGATACGACGCATTGCCAAATTCGTGCAATGACCGGAAATTCGATCTGCCAGAAGACTTCCTAAACTGTCACGAGACTCAAATTTCATAAACAAACCCTCACTTGTCCACTCTATTCACATATTTGATCGTCACACCCTTCAATTTTGTTATCTGTTTACCCATCTTACAAATTACAATCATTTTTCACCAAAGGAAAAATTTGAGTATAGTGTATTTTAGAGTGGCCCTTAGAAGAAGCCCATAAACTACGTCAGCAAATTTAGATTATTTTGGACCCCCCCACCTTCAATATACCAGTATGCGAACGTGATCGTATGATATAAAACGCTTTGAATCCCTTAGATATTAAGTAGAAATATACTTCATTGTAAAAAAAATAGTTTAATTTTCTGCCGAAAAGTATTTCCTGCCAAAGGAGATGAATTATAAACGAAAAGTCATTCTCAACTTAGCAGTTGAAATTCCAGACAAAAGAAACGAATTTTCGAGAAAAAAGTTGAATTTTTAATAAATTATCAAATTATCAGAATTTATCACCTGCACAACTGAATTTTCAATGAAATGGTCGAACTTTTTAACAAAAAATATTAAAATTCAACCAAAAGACATTGCATTTTCAACCAAATGCTTAAAATTTTATGAATTTTCAACAAAAAGTTAAATTTTCGTTTGAGGAACATACATTTTTAATGAAAAAATTAAATAGTTAGATTTAAAATAAAAACTTAAGTTTCTGAGGAAGATAAAAAATTTGTACGGAAAAAAAATTATCAAGAAAATTAATATTAAAACCAACAAATAGCAATTTTTAACAAGATAGATCAGTTTTCAACAAAATAGTTGAATTTTTAACTATAAATAACCAGAATTAAAATCGTAACAACTTAGATTTAAAAAATTAAGTCTAGACAAAATAAAAACTTATTTTCAAAAAAATACTTAAATTTTTCAACAAACACATGATCTTTTAGCCAAAATGACGAATATGAAAAAAATTAATTTTCAACAGAGTTTACCATTACATCAAACTGCTTGATTTTCAATGAAAAAGATGATTTTTTTAAACAAGAGGATTTAGCGTCTGACAAAATTACAAAGTTTTAAAAAAATACATGAATTTTCAACCAAACAGTTAAATTTTTATTTAAAAAAGATAAATCTTTAACCACGTATTTTAATTTTAAACTAAATCAAGTATCAAGCATATTTCTCAGTAAAAATACTTTTTATTAAGCTATCGATGTCATTTTTGAGCAAAAGTTATTTTTATTAGAGTTTTCCTCTCCATGTTTTCTGAAATTATTTATACAGAAATACGAATTTTTGTCATAATACATGAATTTTGAAGCTAAAAATCCGAATTTTCTACATAACAGTTGAACTTGAAAAAAATACACATCCAAATAGTTGTCTCTATGATAAAAAGATGAATCCTTAAGTAATAGTTTGTATTTTAACAAAATAGAATTTAATGTAAAATAAAAAGTAGTTAAATATTTAAAAAATAGGAATTTTTAACAAAATAGTTGAATTTTCAATTATAAAAGATAAATATACAACCAGAAATAAAATCCTAACAATTTAGATTTAAAAAGTTAAGTCTAGACAAAATAAAAACATATTTTCAAAAAAATACTCAAATTTTTCACCAAACACATGATTTTTTAACCAAAATGACGAATATGAAAAAAATGAATTTTCAACAAAGAGTTTACCATTACCCCAAACTGCTTAATTTTTAATCAAAAAGATGATTTTTTAAGAAAAGAGGATTCAGCTTCTGGCAAAATTACAAAGTTTTAACAAAATACATGAATTTTCAACCAAACATTTAAATTTTTATCTAAAAAAGATGAATCTTTACCCAGGTATTTTAATTTTAAACTAAATCAAGTATCAAGTATATTTCTCAGTAAAAAAATACTTTTTATTCAGCCGTCGATGTAATTTTTGTGCAAAATTTCTTTTTATTAGAGTTTTCTTCTCCATCTTTTATACAATTATGGAGGTCTGTCCATGTCCGTTGTTTCTACTTAAATAAGTATTATTTGAGTTAGTTTCTAAATATTTGGGAATACATTGTGGATCAAAATCCATCGATTTTCGAGTGGTTCTTAGAAAAAGACCATAAACTACGTCAACAGATTTAGATTACTAAGGACCTCCCCCCCCCCCCATATTCTATATACCAATATGCGAAGGTGATCGTATGGTTTAAGTAGGAATATATTTCATTGTCAAAAAAATAGTTTGATTTTCTGGCGAAAAGTATTTCCTAAAAAAAAAAGATGAATTATAAACTCGAAAAGAGAATTTTTAATCAAAAAAATTAATTTTCAACCAAACAGTTGAAATTCCAGGCAAAAGAGTCGAAGGTTCATGAAAAAAATTGAATTTTTAAATCAAATAGTCGAACTTTTTAACAAAAAATATTAAAATTTAACCAAATGCTTAAAATCTTATGATTTTTCAACAAGTTTCTAAGGAAGATAATAAGTTTGTAACGGAAAACAACTAATAAGAAAATTAAATTTATACAAAAAATACGAATTTTTGAGATAATACATGAATTTTGAAGATAAAAAGCCAAAAAAGACAAAAAAATGAATTCTTAACAAAGCAAGCAATGGTTTGTATTTTTAAGTCTAGACAAAATAAAAACTTATTTAAAAAAAATACTTAAAATTTGCACCCAAACACATGATTTTTTAAACAAACTGACGAATATGAAAAAAATGAATTTTCAACAAAGTATTTACTATTACACCAAACTTCTTGCTTTTCAAGCAAAAAGATGATTTTTTAAACCAGAGGATTCAGCTTCTGCCAAAATCACAAAGTTTTAACAAACTACATGAATTTTTAACCAAACAGTTAAATTTTTATCTAAAAAAGATAAATCTTTACCTTTGTTTTTTAATTTTTAACAAAAAAGATTAAACTTAAACCAAAAAAGGACTAGAATTTTCAGAAAAAAATTAGTTTTTTCCAAAAAATAAAAAGCATTTTTTGTAACATAGTAAAAATTATGAACAAAAATATAATAGCATACCGTCTAAATCAAAAATTAAGTTTTATCCAAAAATATTATTGGTTCGCATCACCTAGCTTTGTTAAAATGCTATTTATTTCAATAATTTTAGTCATTCAATGTAGAGAATTTGAATACGTCTAAAAAAATTATGATTCAAACAACTATTTTTACTCTTAGCACTGATATACGAATTCATGGCTTGAGAAAAAACACAATTATTTATGGATTTTTAGATAATGAAATCATTTAAATAATCAAAAATTTGAAGTAGAAAACTAAAATTAATTATTCAAACTATTCAAAATATTTCAAATAAGAATTTAGTCCAGTTTTGAGCAGAAAAATATATTTTAGTGGGGCCTTTATGCTATAATTCTGAGGCAGATTACTTTTTATTAGAGTCCTGGAATTTTATTTTTCATATTTTTTAAAATTCTGAAGATCTGAGCATAACTGATTTTTATCTTAAAATAAGAATCAAGTATATTTCTCAGTAAAAAAACTTTTTATTCAGCTATTATCGATATCATTTTTGAGCAAAATTTCTTTTTATTAGAAATGGAGGTCTGTCCATGCCCCATTGTTTCTACTTAAATACGTATTATTTGAGTTAGTTTCAAAATATTTGGGAATATATTGCAGCTTAAAATCCATCGATTAATATAAAGTTATACAAAGGCTGTTATAATCCGTCAGACTATCAAATAAATAAAAAAAACATTTTTTACTAATTACCTAATAAACCTGTAATCCGATATTAAATTTTTTTTCAATTTTATTTTTTTCAATGGATAGATGTTTTTCGCCAACTTTAGTTTGATAATTGAATTTATGATATTACAAACACACAGAAACAATAAATAGATTGATTTTCAGTGTTTTTTGTCTACTGGCCAGACATCAATACTTTTTTTAAATATTGATTTCCAGCAATCTGAAAGAAATTTCTTCGAATTCTAGGGGAGCTAAAGAGAATTTTATCAGAGCTTAAAAAAATAAAAAAATAATATTGAACAGTTTTTTTATTCTGACCAGTAGGCAAAAAACACTCAACATTAATTTAGCTAATACACTATCTGACTGACAACCATAACATCATAAAATACACAGAAAAAATCATACCTCAATTTGTACGAAAAATTAATTTATTACGTTTTATTCGCTTACTCCTCAAGTTTAAATTTCAGCAGAAAAGAATTTGTTTAGTCATGCACTGATTTAATACGAAAGGAAATCAATTTTTTCAGAATTTCGGAATTTCTTCATCTTTTAGGAAATTCTGAAAGTCTGGCCACAACAGTCAGACATGGATAAATTAAAAAGCACAAAAAAAGTGTTGTCATCCACCTCCCCAAAATTTAAATTCAAATTTAAAAATTGTTAAATAATGTTGCCAGAATTTTTTAAAACAATTCAGGTTTACAGATGTAACTGATTTTTAGTTTGAAAAACTCAAGAAGTGGGTTCAATATTTTAGAGTTAAGGATTTAGGATTTCAATATCATTAAAAAGTTTAAATCACAAATTATAGGTTGTAACTTGAAAGTAATTACCAAAGCTATTTAAAAAAGGGCTACAATAATTAAAGTTATACTTGCGAAGATTTTGTATAGTTTAAAATCGACATATTAACATTGATTGTGAAAAACAATAAATAACTAAAAATATTTTCTAACTGCTGAAGCTACAATTAAATAAATGGTTAATGTACTAATTTTCCCATATTTTAAAATCTTTTTACTTGCTCTATATATATTTGTAAACCATTTCAGAAATTCTTATTAGTTTTCATCACAAATAAATTGCTTAATGTATTCAATTTTATATTTTCATTCTCTCCAAGATTAGACTGAATTAAAACAAAAATAGTTTTGCTAGTTTGAAAATTATTTGTTTGTTTGTTGAAAATATGATTGTCAGAAATAGTAAGCATTTTTAATCTTCATTTTAAATGAAAAATAAAAACCTACTATCGTGATATTGGGTTTCTGAATAACGGAAAAAAATACAGGTAGCGATTGAACCCTACAGGTAGGGTTTCGTAGCGATTGAAAATCGAAATTTTAATTTTACAGAAAAATAAAAATTTGGTCCCGAGATATGTGGAAATTAAACAAAAAAAAACAATATTTGATTCAAACAAGTGACTTTATTCTAAGACAATAAAAATTCAATGCTGCTAGAATAAGTTTACTTTTTTCAATAAAAGATACTAGTTTGATAAAATAACGATGTTCAAGTATAAAAAAATAATTTCTACGTTCAAATAATACGCTGAAATTTTATTTTTTTTTCTATTTTTAAAAATGACAATTCGATAAAATCTTTTTATTGCAACGTATTATTAATTTTAAAAGCATTTTTGTGCAAAAAAAGTATTTTCGAACCAATTTCGCTTATCTAATTTTATACTGCCACACCCTTCACTTCATCATGAATACATTTTTATTTTGTTTGGTTATTGTCAGTATTTTTCATTACTTTGAGTAAAATTCTAATATATATTTATGAGGATTTAACGTAATTATTAGATGATAGGGGAGAGTTATATTATGAGAAGATTATCGAGGCATTTGTATGATCAAGGGGGCAATTTCCTGGAACCTCGAGACGTCTAGACCATGACATTATCTCCCTCTTGATCATTAATAGTGCTGTACATCGTTTCCCAATGCTCGGCTAACCGAAATGACCCAAAACTACTAACCATGTCCTATTATGCATGAGAAAAGGACCATTAGAGTCTCAAGCATATTACGTAAGATCTACTCCTCATTAAAGCATGGAGGAGGAACGACCGTCGAATCAAGTACCAAATTTGCACTTCTTGGCACTCGCTTCTTTACTATTGTGCCAAAAATATTAGTAAATTTGCATACATAACGCTAGCTGCTACATATGCAAACGACGTTGAGGATCTCTCATTAAAATAATATGCCTTTCAAAATTCCAAAATTCGTTCTTCAAAATGGGAAATTTTAAAAGTTAAATGTAATCATTTTTGCAATTTTATTCAAATTATTATCTTTTTGTACAAAGTGAGTATTAATATTTTGAGCTTTTTTAATAAGCTGTCAACAATTTGTTTACCTCTTACCAAATGGCACGTCTTTTACAAATATTTAAAATATATTTTTGATTAAAAATAATAGAATTAATCGTCAGACAGCTTTAAAGTAAAGAGTTTAAATAATCGATGAAAAAAGGTGAAAGGATAATGAAGACAAAGTTTGGTTTCAAAAGCAAAAGCTTTTTCCCGTTACTTAGGTCGTACTCGTATGCATCTCGTACTGTATTTTTGATAGTATTTTTATTAAATGCTCTTTATACTCATAATATAAAGTTTCTTCTAGTTTTGATAGATTAAAAAACGTTTTGTTATTTGCAATTCGAAAACAGGGGAAAATTTTTTCGGTAGACAAATGAATTTTTAGACTACATTATTTATTCAATTTTCATATTGTTCAAAATAAAAGATTGTCAACTTTTGAAAAGATTTGTCTTTCGGGGTTTTGATACAAAATCTGATAAATAAAAAAAACGCTTTTTTACTTGCAATTCGAAAACAGGGAAAAAACGTTTCTATCGACAAATCAATTTTTTGCCTACATTATTTATTCATTTTACATATTTTTAAAAATAAAATATTAATCAATTTTGAAAAGATTTGCGTTTTGGTTTTTTGATACAAAATCTGATAAATAAAAAAATTTGATAAATAAAAGACGCTTTTTTACGTGCAATCGGAAAACAGGGAAAAAACGTTTCTATAGACAAATCAATTTTTAGACTACATTATTTATTCAGTTTTTATATTGTTTAAAATAAAAAATTGTCAACTTTCGAAAAGATTTGCGTTTTGGATTTTTAATACAAAATCTGCTAATCAAAAAAAATTTGATAAAAAGACGCTCTTTTATTTGCAATCCGAAAACAGAGAAAAACCGTTTCTCTGGAAAAATCATTTTATATCCTACATTATTTATTCGATTTTCATATGTTTTGAAAAAAAAGATTTTCAAATTTTGAAAATATTTTCGTTTTGGATTTTCGATACCAAATCTGATTAACACGTTTTAATTATTATTTTTAGATTTATATCAAACAAGATCTTAAATCTGTGGTAAAACTATCTAGAAATAATTTTTAATTGGTTAAAATAATTTAAAAAAATAATTATCTGCATATAAAGAAATTAATGATCAAAAGTTGTTTTTCGGAATTCAATGTATGGACTGTGAGTCACATTTTATACAAAATTCTGGATTTGAATGAGCCAAATATTGTCAATCCCGAAAAAAGTTTTGTTCATCAGGTTTGTTCATAACGAAACGATTTTTTTAAATTAATTTTTTTTTAAACTTCCGAATCGAATTAATAGTGAAATCTTACAATTTATTTGTCCACCGAAACTTTTTTGGCTCCCTGTGCGTTTTAACAAGAACTATTTTTTGTGTGTGGAGAGTAAACGTGTTTAATAAGAAATCATAGATATAATTTTTTTTATTTTTTGTATCAGTTATAGAAAATAAAAAATAAAAATCCAGTAGAAAAATGACAATTCGGCCATACGTTGCATAATTTGCAATAGAAAAATATTGCTTGTGTAGTCGTGTATTATATTGTCAAGTCCAATTAGAGGGTCATTTCTTTTTTCTTAAATCTCTTCTTATAGATTGGGCGAGGCGAAAAAAATAATATTTTTATAGATCCAAATGAAACCAAATTTATTTGCAAAATTCCCATTTTTATTGGTCTTCCTACCTTTTGGGGTAATATTTACCGCAATATTTTTTCTTTTTTCCTGTCACCTATATTATTGTTAAAAATTGTAGTTCCAGAAAAAAACTCTTTTCTGTGCCTACGTCTTTTTTGTATCCAGTTATTTTGCCTTTTTTATAAATTCACCTGCATCACACGTAAGAACATAAATAATGTATTTAACTGTAAAAAGAATATAAATTAAATAAATTAATTAAAAATTTCACTTTCAAGAAGTACAAATAGTTACTATATTTCTTAAAGATTTTTCTAAATTTTTATTTTGCTCAAAAATGTTTGATTATACAAGGACATCAAATAGAATTAGGCGATAAAAATTTATTTGGAGTATTTTATTATTATAATTTTCTTCGAAGAATAACTACAAAGAGAAGAAGACTTTTTTCTCCACATTCATAATATTCTTGTTACTGACGTTTATCGAAATTTGATTATATTTTTATGATACTTAGATCCATTTTGACAATGAGTCACGATTTAGCTGATATTTTTTTCTGTAGGGTGTTTTAAGTCACTGTATTTTTGTGTTTGGTAAAATTATTGTCTTTTTACGTGGCTGAAATTATATTCCGATTTTTATTATTTTTACCTCATTTTTATTGTAAGTTATATTTTAACACCGTATATCAACCGATATTAAAAAAATACTTAGATCCTTTTTCAACTATAATCATACTTTAAAATAAATTTGGAGATCTATTTAGCAGCGAATTGTTAATTTAACTCTTAATTACTTATGGTATTGTGGGGGAAAATTGGCCTAAAAACCCCCTTATTTAAAAAAATATATTTGTTTAGACACAAGGGTATAATATTTCAAGGTCATTATACTATATACTTTTGGATTTTCACCCACATAGTTTTAAGTAGAAAAGGAATAGTTTCTCAGACATGTATAATAGCACGACACCTTAATTATAATCTTTAATGAAAGATGTTTTTTAATTAGAAAATTGCAATATTGTTTATAAAAGTTGTAACAAACACATTTGTGTCAAGAATTTACAAAAGCAATTCTTTTTTTTTTTAAAGTGTTTCTACTTTTTCGATATTCGGACTGGAGTCAATTGTATGCTCAATTATAGTTTTAAATACAAAAGGTGTTTTTTTCTCAGCATTTATTTAATTAAAAAATTACCATATGAGAATGCTGGGTCTTTTTTATATTTTGTGAAATACTGTAGGTCTGGAAGAATACAGTCTTCAGTAGAAACAGATTCTGCAGCCAACCATCTAGTTTGGTCTAAAATAAAAGATTTTCTTAGCCTTGAGAATAAGTTTAATTAATTTCTTCATAAATTTTTTTCACTGGAGAACTAATTTTTTTGCCTGTTTAAAGGAATCAAATACGAAAATCCAACAATTCTTGATTAAAAGATAAATTTTTAATTTAAAAACTCTTTTAATATATTATTGTTTAAAAATTTATTTATTTTAATTGAAAAAGTCAACAGTTGGTTGTAAAATGCATCTTTTTTTAATAAAAAATATATGTTCTTGGTTGATCTTTCAATAATATTACTGAAAATGTAACTATTTCATTTTTGGTTGAAAATTTGTTTTTCCTGTTAAAAATTCCACGGTATTTTATTAAAGTCATCTTTTTTATCCATAAATCAAACCATTTTGTTAAAATCTCGTTCTTTTGCTAAAAACGCAAATACTAAGTCTTTTGTGTCGATAATATTGGTCTTAATAGTGTCAAAACAGATTTAAATATTTCTTTTTAATGTCACTCTGACACGTTAGGGGAGACTTAAATAAGAATCTTATTAAGTTTAAAGTAGAAAAAGATTGTGTCAAACATTAGGATCAATTTAAAACAAATGCATCCTATTAGGAATCTGGTATTTTTTATCTTTTGTGAACTGATTTTTCTAGTTAAATGCAAATCATGCATTTTTTTTTTAGAAACGGATTTTTTTAGCTAACCGTTGAGTGCAATCGGAAATAAATTACATTATTAGCGTTCTGGTAGCTAAAAAAATAATTGTCTAAATACTTGACGTCTTGAAATAACGTTTTTTCTACTTAAATAAGAGTCATGTATTATTTCAAGTAGAAAAGGATTTTTTAGTCAGACGTCTAGTTCAATCTGAAATAAATAGCCCTGCCAGCGTTCTAATAGCTTTTATTATCTTTTGTTAAATACTGGGCATCGGTCCATTAATGATTGTTCTATTTGAATAAGAATCAGGCATAATTTTCAGTAGAAAAGACTCTTTAGTCAGACATGGAGTTAAATCTAAAATAAATGGCCCTATTAGCGTTATTGTACTTTTTTCATCTCTTGTGAAATTCTTCTGATTGAACTGGAACAAAAGTGTATTTTCAGCGGAAAATGAGATGGATTAAGCTTAAGCTTGCAGTTTGAAGAGAAATGCTGACCGGCTTAATCGTCGAAGGAACGAACGTGGTGTGCAAAACCCGGCCAATCTAGCAGCTTGCAGACTAGGCACGTATTCACGGATGCAAATATGTACAAACACATACATTCATGCAAATGTGAATATACACGCGTGAATCTGAGCGTGGCGAACATTTGTATGTACACATGTACTCAAACACCATCCTCGTGTTACACGCTATAAGGGTGGGCATGTGTAAGTAACAGGTTTATGGATGGCCCATGGGCACGCTAACCTAGTGACAACTCTAGGTCAGCCCCCTTTCAACCCTCCCCCCATAAAGTTATTCCTAAACGTATCAGTCCATCTTACGGTGCCATTGCATTCCTTTATGAAGCGAAAAATATCAATATTCGGGGTATTGAATCCCCGCCATCTAAAAAAAACGCGAAAATATTTTATCAATGTATCTACGAATTTAGCTTTTTTTGTTATATCTGAAATAATTTTTCATCGATTTGTATAAAACTTTTTGTAATTCATAAAATATCGCGAAAAAATAAGTTCTATGCATAACTGAAGTCAAATCTCACCAGTCACATCTACGATTTAAAAAATTTCGCAGATTAAAAATGTCGTAGTCCAATGAATATAGTTTTTGAAAGCATGGTTTGCCAAGTAATTCTAAAAGTATCTCAATTTTAGCATTTTTTTAGATTGATAAGATTATAGAGATTTTGAGAACATATTGAAAGAGAACCAATGAAAACTTGTTGAAATTTGCTCTATTTTTTAAAATAATAATAATAATAAGCTTGCCAAGTTGTTATTTTTTTTCCTTTTAATACATTCTCAAGATATGTGTAATTTTATCAATGAAGAAATCTATTTCAAATCAGGCAGGTTTTACAGTTAAAGTTGCTGAATCTCTCAGGGACCAAATATGTTGCTTTTTAGAGGAAATTAGGTAATAAGTATTTTTGCGATTTGTGATAAAAAATTTGTTCACTGAATTTTGCGTATTTGAATTTTTGACTTTGTTTTTCAAGAAAAAACCCAAATTTTTTCTTTAAGCTTATATAACTTTTGACCTAATTAAGAGATTTCTTTCCGCATTATGATAGTTTATCGCCTTCTTTCGAAATATACGAGAAAATTTGAAAAATATTAAAAATTAACAAAATGGCGGCGGTTTGTCTGAAAATACTAAAAGTCGATTTTCTCAAAAAACCCACACTTATATTTTTGGCCAATTTTTTGTTGGATTCGCAAAATCATTCTTCTCGAAAACAGCAATAGAAACGAAAAAATGTTAAGCAAATATTTTGAACAGTTAAAAAAAGTTCTACAAAAATTTATTTCACTAATTTATGGTATCTTGCACCATTTCTGAGAAAAATGCACAAATTCAATTTTCTCTTGATCTCAAGAATAGTTTAGCCCACATAAAACTTTTAAAACATCTTATTTATGTAAACGAAAATTTGTAAAAATGTTTCTAATAGTAGACAAGGTGAGGCTTTCCTATTTTGCAGAAATTGCCAATATGTTTCTAACTCTTTACATTTTTGTTTATTTTAATTATAACTGAACAATTGAAATTCTTTTTTTAAAAAACAAGAATCCAATGACCAAATTTGGACCAAAACAAACAAACAAAAAATGCTCCAATTGTAATCTGAGAAAATCCTTGTTAAAAACAAAAACTTCAGACAAAAATAAAAAAGATTAAAGAAAAAGGAAAAAAATTTTTAATTTATTTTTTTTTTTTCCTTGAGAAGGGTACTGTATGAGTGCCGAAACTTCGGTAATATTATTTTATTTTTTATTTTCAAGGTTCCTTTTTTTGATTTGATAATATTAAAAATCAAAAAGACGAAAGAAGGAAAAAGAGAAGGAAGGAAATGTGGTTACTTGCCTTCTCATTTTTCTTTCCTCTTTTTTATTTTTGTTGTTGAATTCTTGTTTTTTACAGGAATTTTCATCAATTTGATGATTGGACATTAAATGGGATATTTAATTTGGATTTTAATCTGATTTTAATTGCTTAAATTTTAATTGAAATTCTAAAATGTCTTTGATAACTTTTTTTATCTTTATTTGATAGTTGCATGTATCCTAAATGTAAGAAGTTTCCATCAATTTGATTAATTTCAAATGTTAGCAGTTGAATTAATAGTATAAATTATTGTCAGTTTCTCTATGCATCCTGATTTTGAAAATGTGTCCAGAAAAACAATTTATAATATAGTTAATAAAAGATTTGTGCAGATAAGATAATTTTTGTATTTTTCTCGGAAATAGTGCAAGATATCATAAAGTAGTAAAATAACTATTTGAAGAAATATTTTAACTGTGCAAAATATTTTCTTAACATTTTTTCGTGTCTATTGTTGTTTGCGAGACAAATGCGAGAATTCGATTTTATGAAAAAAATTCTCCTAGCCACAAAAGTTACTCAGCCCACATAAAACTTACAAGTTATTTTATCAAAGTAATAATGTATAAGAAAAAAAACTTGGGTGTTTTTAAAAAAGAAAAAGAAAAATTCAAATATGCGTAATTCCGTAAAAATATGTTTTATCACAAAATATCAAAAATGCGTATCGCCTATTTTTCTCTAAAAACAAGATATTTCTTACCCGAGAGATTCTGAAACTTCAAGTGAAAATACTGCTTGATTTGAAATGGATTCCATCGATATATACAAACTTTTTCAACTTAGATGTCTTTTACAGTTACTTGGAAAAATTTTATTTCACAAACTGCGTTGATTGTACTAATATCTTTGCACTTAGGAGAAATTTTTGCATTATCATATATATATATATATAAATTAACTTGCAATAACAAAATAACTTAAAATTCCTACATACCTTAGTCCTACAAATGACATCTTTCCAAATGGTTCCCTGAAGGAGCTATTTTTTGACGGCTTCTTAGTAACTTCAAATTTACACCATTTTTTCTAAATTAGGGAAAAAACCTAAAATAAAAATCTTTACAAATAAAAAAGAACAAAAATAAACAGCTTTGAACTGTTGGTTAAATTTAAAAACTTTACAAATAAAAAAAAATAAAAATACACAGCCTCTAACTGCTGGTAATCTACTGTTGAAAAATCTTATATCAAATAAAAAGTATTTTTTCATCCTACAAATTAATTGATGATTCTCACATATGAATTAAGTACAATATTTCAATGTACCTTGGTGAGACAATGTATTTGTAAAATAAATAAATACTGATTAAGAAATAGAATTATTGATGTAAGGTTAGGATAATCATTTCTACTAGAAACTATCAATGATTATGCTACTTTTTATGTACTTAAAAAATATTTTTTCGCTCTAACAATGATTTGTTCTCGACCAGCTGCATATTTTTTATTCTCTGCTCAAAAAAATTGGTTTGCAATTAAATAAGAATGCAGAATAAAATATTTTCGGTCAGCCTAGATACTTTTTTCAATGAAAAAATTTTATTATTCGATTTGCAAAATAATTAAAAAATATTTGGAAATATCATTATCGATGTATCGTCAAGATAAATGTTTTTACAAGAACCTATTTATTACAATTATATTATATTTCTACTTAAAAATGATTTTTTATCTTTAAATCTGACTGTACTCCCAAAAACTACTCGTTCTACTGCAGTATAAAAATTTCACATTTAATTAAGAATGCAAAATAATATAATTATTTTTTTAGCAAGAACTTTTTAAGTTACTTACGAAAGTGACCTTTTGAAAAAGAAAATAATCAGTAGAACAGCGACAGTCTGGTAAGACATTACATACTTGAAGTAGAAAAATATTCATTGGTCAGCCGTAGATTATAATTTGAAGCTCGATTTAATCATTCAGTAGAATTTATTCTTAATTTTTTTATTATTAATTAACACGATGAACATTCAATCAAATAATCTTTATTATAATTTTCTTTAAAGTGGCCTCTTGAATATTGAAAATATTTTGAATATTAGCTTTAAACGAGTAAAAAGTGATTAAAAAGTGATTTTGTAATATAATTATGTATTTATGTCCAAGATATCGCTTTGTACTGGGGACGATCACTGATCATTCTATTCCTTCTCTGCTGGAAATTAATTTTGTTCTCTTCAAAAATGATTTATTCTTGACAACTTATGTATATTCTAATCTTTAGTAGTCCAAATTATTTTTTAATTTAACTAATATTGAGAAAATTCAAACGGAAACGTTGTATTTTCACTTGTAATCCGGATGTCCTACACAAATTACATTTTAGACTGCATTTTAACTAAGTTTACAATTTATTAGAAATGCAGAATAGAAACATTATTTTTTGTCTAGAACTTCTTAAGCTAACCACAGAAGTTACCTTTCATCTCTACTGGAAACTATCTCTGGGTAACATACTCTTTTGTATCATTTAAAATTGTTTTAAAAAATTCCTAAAAATCTTTGATATTTTTTCAATATTTTAAACAACTTTAAAAATATTTTTTACTATTTTAAAATACTTAAAGTACAAAATCATTTGATATTATCAGAAATCTAAGCAAAATTTGTATTATCTTGAAACCTCAAAATCCTTAAACAGCATCAACATTTTATTTGGATATATTCAACAATCTATAAAGCTTGGACTTTTTTTAAATCTTTTTAAACTCTAAATTAATTTTGAAATATCTTCAATGCGTCTCAATATTTTTTAAATCATTTAAATTTTTTCTACAATTCGGTAACATTGCAAAGCTGCAAAATTTGGCTTTAAAATCTTTTACGTTCTTTTCCGAAATTTTAGAAAATCATTTGTAATATTTTAAAAAAATTTTTAATTTTATCCTAAAATTTATTTTTCAAATCAACAAGCTTCCTTTTTAATTATTTTTAAATATTTTAAAAATAGCTATAACCATCTGCAAAATATTTTTTATTATCTATTTGAAAGTTCGAAAAAGTTTGCAAATTATATTGTGTTATCAAAATTTTTTGAACAGAATTGCATTTCATATTAGAAAAACATTTATGATAAAATATTATCAATAATATTTTAAACGTTTAGAAACCGTTTTTACCATAATATAAAGTTACTTGTTTAGAAATTTTAATTTATAAAATTGGCGGTGCAGGAAATTCATTTTTAAAACATGTGGACCAAAAGTTAAAACAAGAATTTTTGCTGTTATTATTAAAGATTTATTTACAATTTAAATTTCCTCGTTTAGAAATAATTTTTAAGCATCAAGATTCCCTATTTTCCGAACATGCGCAGTGTAAAAGGAAGCGAAAACTGAAAACTAATTACCGAAAATGTTTATTACCGAAATCTTAAATTTCAGAAATTCTTTAAACCCAAATTTTAACATTCACGTAAATATTAAATTGACGAATGTATTATGTCGTATGAGCTTAAGCAGAATAATCTTATTTAAAAAAATTAAATGCTATCTATTTTGATTACTAAATAAAAAATATTGGATAATTAGAGTCTACACATTTAAGTCTACACAAGCAAGTCTCCATGCTTAACTCTAAAGCTTTTTATAAATGAATTTTTTAGGACTGTACAAATTACCTGTGAAAATTTAAAGTAAAAAATTTCAAAATTTCAATTTAATTTTAATTTTATTTCATTTAAAATTTCAATTAAAAATTATAATAATTTGTTGTCAAGCATTACATTATTTAATGTGGAAAGATATTGTTTGGTCAGCCTGAAATATATTTCGAAGCTCGATTTATTCACTCATAGTCTTATTTAAAGATCTTAATTGCAAAAAAAATAAAGGATTGAATAATAATGATCGAGGTCTGGTCAAAATATCCGTTTCTACTGGAAACTACTCACTGAAGAACGTCTGACATAATGAAATTTAAAGTTCATTCTAAATCTGATAAATGTCAGCATTGTCACCAAACATCTATTTTGGTTCTATGAATAAAGCTGATGTTCTGCTGAATTCAGATCTGTCACTGGACACCGTCAGGAAATCAGTTTTATTGACACAGGCCGAAATTGATGCCGAGGCTGGAAGTCTCGCTATAGTCACAATGTTTACACGATTTCAATGACCCTTCGTAATTCTGAATCGCCTTTCTACTCGACACAAGGGGCATCCGACGAGTCTAGGTGTAAACTACAAATTAACGTTGCACTGGAAATCAATGAATTTGCAGGCTATTTGTCAACTCTATTGACGCAAATAACTTTTACGAATAGAAAAAAAAAATTTCCGGCTCGAATTGAAAAATGACGTTTCCTCATACTTGAAAAAATTAATTAGGTATAAAAATTACTCATTTTTGCTCTGATGGAGAGAACAAAAGCCAACGCTCAATTCAAATGGCAAATTCACTGACATTTACATTTCTATTTAACGATCTTACAATTCATGTTATGTCTAAATACTAGTTTTTCTATTTGAGGGCAAACAAAATCTTTAATACAAAATAAAAAACTTCTCACAGTAGAAACTGTTAAGGTTTATTTCTTTATTTGTTTAATTCAGAAACATTCAATCAGCCAAGAAAGCTTCGTTTTTAACTAGTTGCATTTTTATCAAAAAAAAGATCCGAAGAGATGAATTTTCAGCTAAAATTATAAACCTTTAGCCAAACAAAATTAATTTTTAAAAAAGTAGCTATTTTAACCAAAAAAACTTTGTTTCAAATAAAAAAATTGAATTAAACCAAAAGATATTTTTTAGTAATGAAGAAAAAAAAGAAGACCAAATTGTTAAATTTACAAACAAATAGTTAAATTTTCTACAAAAAAGTTTAATTTATAACTTTGTAGTTGGATTGTTATTCAAAACAGATAAATTACCGAGTGAAATGTTCAAGTAAGTAATTAAACTTTCACACAAAAAGTTGAAATATACAAGAAAAATGTCATAAAATGAAATAGATGAATTTTATACCAAATTGTTAAAATTTCCAGCGAAAAAGAGGAGCTCTTTACAAACAGTTGAATTTACAACCAACTAGCTGAACGGTCTTTCCGAAAAAATCCTAATCTTAAATGAAATGCATTTGAATTCATAAAAAAGACGAATTTTCAGCCACAACAGATTTTTCAGTTAAATAGAAAACAAATGCCACTAAATTGTAATATGAACGGTTAAATACCTTTAAATAGAAAATAATTTTTTAATTATTCTAAATTAAAGAAGGATTGAAATTCTTTTTTGGTAATTTTAGAAATATTTGAAAAAAATCTCAAATCTTTCAAAATATGCAAATTAAAAAATTATTAGAAATTACCAGGAATCTTGAAGAAATTTTTATCATCCTAAAACCTTTTAAAATCCTTTAAAAGAATCCAAATTTTATTTCGAAATATTCAAAAATCTAGAATGTTTTAATTTTTTTTTAACTTTTTAAACTTTAACTCAATTTTGAAATTTTTTTAACAATTTTAAATATCTTTTAAAAATATTCGAATTTTTCGTAAAAATTTGAAATCTTGCAAAATTCCAAAAATTTTCTTTAAAATCTTCTACATTCTTGTTAAAAAATTCAGGAAATGATTTAAAATTTTATCAGGAATCTTGACAATACTTTCCTTTTTCTTGAAATATTTCAAAATTGCTAAAAAGAATTTTTTCAAAACCTTAAAAATTCTATATTTCGTTCAATATTTTTTTAATCCTCTAAAAATTTCAATGATTTTGGAATATTTTCAAAACTTCTATAACCTTATATACTATTTCTTTATCTCTTTGAAAGTTCAGAAAGTTTACGAGTTATATTGTGGTAGCAAATCTTTAAGAGTTGAATTGAAATTTTCCCTTTCATTAATAATTTTTAAAAACATTTAGAAATAAAATTTATCATTAAATAAAATTACTTATTTGGAAATAAAAGAAAGAATTAAAGACTCAAATGTGAAAAATACCGAAAAATGGAAATTCCCGAAATTGTACATTCCCGAAAGACATTGAAACTACCGAAAAGGTTTATTATCCAAATTTTAATTTTCAGGAATTTTAAAATAAGGTTTTTAAACATTTCCAAAAAAATTTAATAGTACACTTGCGAAATTTCAGAAATTTACTATTTTCGAGAATTTGAGATTTTGACCATTCACTTTCATTCACTTTCATTCACAGTCTTTTAAAAATTTAAAAATAGTTTTTTTTAAAACCTTAAACATTCTACATTTTATTCAATATTTTTTTAATCATCTCAAAAATTCAATTATTTTTAAATATTTTCAAAACTTCTACAACCTTTTATAATATTTTGTTATCTCTTTGAAAATTCAGAAAGTTTACCAGTTATATTGTGGTAGCAAATGTTTACGAGTTGAATTATATTTCATGTTATAAAATCATTTAAAATTGAAATTAAAGCTTTCATTAATAATTATTAAAAACATTTAGAAACAAAATTTATCATAAAATAAAATTACTTATTTGGAAATAAAAAAAGAATTAAAACCTCAAACGTGAAAAATGCCGAAAAGTGGAAATTCCCGAAATTGTACATTACCGACAGAAAATGAAACTACCGAAAATGTTTATTATCCAAATTTTAATTTTCAAAAATATTTAAAAACCTCATTTGGAAATTTCCCGAAAATATATAATTGACATGTTTTCAAATTTAAGAAAAAAAATTTAATAGTACGTTTGCAAAATTTCGGAAATTTACTATTTTCGAGAATTTGACATTTTGACCATTCACTTTCATTCACAATCTTTCAAAATTTCTAAAAAGGTTTTTTTTCAAACCTTCTATAACCTTATAGAATATTTTTTTATCTCTTTGAAAGTTCAGAAAGTTTACCAGTTATATTTTGGTAGCAAATGTTTAAGAGTTGAATTATATTTTGTGTTTGAAAATCATTTACAATTGAAATTTTCGCTTTAATTAATAATTTTTAAAAACATTTAGAAACAAAATTTATCATAAAGTGAAAAAAGTCTCAAATGTAAAAAAATACCGAAAAATGGAAATTCCCGAAACTGTAAATTCCCGATAGAAAATGAAACTAACGATAATGTTTATTATCCAAATTTTAATTTAAAAAAATATTTAAAAACCTCATTTGGAAATTTCCCGAAAATATATAATTGACATGTTTTCAAATTCCCGAAAAAAAATTTAATAGTAAACTTGCGAAATTTCGTAAATTTACTATTTTTGAGAATCTGAGATTTTTACAATTCACTATGTTCAGGAATTTAAAAATTGTTTAATTTTCTATTATCCAGGATTAAAAGTTTCGGCAATTTACTATTTTAGGGAATTTTAAATTTCCGCAATTCACAACTCTCGGGAATTTGCAAATTCGACAATTCAATATATTCAAGAATTAGAAATATCGTTAGTATTACTTTCTATATAAATTTGACAGAATGGATTTTTTCCAAATAAGATTTAACAATAAAAATGTTTGTTTGGTATTAATATTTAAATAATTCTATTTCAATATTAATGTTATGAGTTGTGAAAAATTTCTCTTTAACTCCATTGAGATTCGAAGCCAGGTTCTGCATTGCTGGTCTGATGCATCAGAGTGACAATCTCAACACCCGGGTTCGAATCCCAGCCGATCCAGAGAGACATTTTTTTTCAACTCACAAAATCAATATTTAAATAAATTGATTAAACTATTAATATAAGACAATGCATTTATGCCAGTAATCTTTTTTATTTATCGTTATTCGGGATTTAAAAAATTCTACAAAATCATCCAATCGTGTAAGTTAGGGTAGATTTGTCCCATTTGAAAGCTTTTTTATGAGCAATATCCTTCTTCCACTTAATCTGGAGTCTCATAGGTACAATCTGTCGCAGTGATTAATAAATCTTCCCCCTTTCCACCCTTGCACTATCTCTTGCTACACGATCTGCCTCTATCCTTTCCCTCTAACTTTCTCTCTCACTCGGAGTGTGGCGTGCCAAAATGAATTTAGAAAGTGGGACACGCTTATTAGAAATTCCTGGATTATTCGAGTATTTGTGTTTGAGTATTATTCTGGAGGTAAAGAGATCCACAAGAATTTACAAAGAGTGTTATAGCGATAAGAATTACGAGAGACACAGAGAGAAAGCCAGAAGTTTTCTGAGTAATAAAAGGGTAAAGAAGAAAATATATGGTTTCATTAAAAGCACGGCCACATGATTCCGTTTTGTATAATATAACCTCTAGCTTGCTTCTTAAATTATTTCTCTAACCCGCTTAACCTCTTCCCAGACGGATAGTCGTAAATACCATTCTCTTCTCCCTAAAGAAAATCTCATTATTTAAAGTAATTTACTGTATGTGAGTTTTCATTTAAACAATTATGCAAAATTTCTTCCCAGGCTTAAAATTCCCTACAAAGGAAAATTTAAATCTATTTAAGAAATCTGTATTTTCACCGGGCATGGTAATGACCGATCATATGAAGATACTAATCAAATTACGTACAAATTTAAATCTACACTGTCGATCTAATATGCCCCTCGGATTTAGAGTTTTACGTTTTTCTACAAATTTTAAATTTTCATATTATCTGTAAAAAAAGATTCCTCTTGTTCGCTCCGCTGGGAATCGAACCCAGGTCTACGGATTTCCGGTCAGATGCTCTTAGCACTAAATTAAAATACTTTTCTTTTAATCCTAAAAAATGTAGAATTCTGAATATGAGGGGTAGCTTAAAGCAAAGGTCCCGAGGTGTACCTCACGGATTTTTTCAATCTTGCAATATGTTGCGATAAATGTAGAAATCTTCTACATTTTTTTTTCAAAAATTCAGGAAATGATTAAAAATTTTAGCAGATATCTTGATAATACCTTTTTTTTCTTGAAATCTTTCAAAATTCCTGAGAAGGTTTTTTTTTCTAAACCTTCAAAATTCTATATTTCATTCAACATATTTTTAATCCTCTCCAAAATTCAATTATTTTGGAACATTTTAAAAATTTCTATAACCTTATATAATATTTTTTATCTCTTTGAAAGTTTAGAAAGTTTACCAGTTATATTGTGGTAGCAAATGTTTAAGAGTTGAATTATATTTCATGTTAGAAAATCATTTACAATTGAAATTTTCGCTTTCATTAATAATTTTTAAAAACATTTATAAATAAAATTTATCCTAAAAAAATTATTTATTTGGAAATAAAAAAGAATTAAAGTCTCAAATGTGAAAAATACCGAAAAATGGAAATTCCTGAAATTGTACATTCCCAGAACAAAATAAAACTACCGAAAATGTTTATTATCCAAATTTTAATTTGGATAATATGTTGTAGTACTGAAAAAAATGTTAGCTATGTATTTTTTTTAAGTGCGATATAAGGGGTGAAAATCGCCCTAAAAGTTCACCCCTAAAACCAGTTTTTTTTCAATATCTCATGAACTATTTAGAGTTTTTATATAAAATTTATGTCAAAATCTTTCAATTTGAAAATGCGTCCCTATGATCACAATTTTTGTGCAAAAGGGTTGCAAACCCTTATTTGGGGAAGGGGGGGGGTCAATTTGCTATTTTTTTTACTATTTCTTAATAGAAATTTCGGTAACTCTTACACATCGATTGTCATTTCAAATATTAATTGAAAATACATTGTTTGCTGAAGAAACCATTCATAATAATAAATTCTCGATGAAAGCAACTAATACTATGTGTATACTTTTTGTCCACAATTTTATATCTTAAAATGTAAGTCACGTTTATATCTTGAAAAAACAAATTAAAGTAAAATGTAAGATGAGTTTATGTAGCAAGTAAATTCAAACAAATATCTAAAATACTGAAAAAATGTTAAACATTTACTCCTCAAGAATCGCTGCTAAAATTAAAAAAATTTATAACGATTTTACACCAGCAAAATGCAGTTTGATGAAAAAACGCCAAAGGGGTTTTCTTCTTGATTTTTTTGTAGAATCGATTGGTATAGTCATTTAAAAAAAATTAAATTTTTAAAAATTTCTAATTGTTTTTAACAATTTTACATAATCAAATTGGAGTCTAAAGAAAAAACATTATGAAGGTTTTTTCCCCACTTTTTTCGTAGAATCGATTGGCACAATTGTTTTTTTAATAAATAAAATTTTCGAGAAAAGGAAAAACAATTTTACTAAATATTTCTATTTTGTTCATGAAACTTCCATTTTTAACCCAATCGAGCTGCTTTTCTAAAATTTCTATTGAAAAATATTAAAAAAATAGCAAATTTACCCCCCCCCCCCTCCCCAAATAAGGGATTGCAACCCTTTTGCACAAAAACCGTA